>ML243160.1:0-20334 GCA_005239495.1 Nicotiana undulata
GATATGGCGACATTATTTGTACGGTGTATCTTGTGAGGTCTATACCGACCACCGCAGCCTGCATTACTTACTCAAGGAAAGTGACCTTAATTTGAGGCAACGGAGGTGGCTTGAGTTGTTGAAAGACTATGATATCACTATTTTGTATCACCTGGGCAAAGCAAATGTGGTAGCAGATGCCTTGAGCAGGCGGGCAACTAGTATGGGTAGTTTGGCCTACATTGCAGCTGAGGAGAGACCTTTAGCTGGGGACATTCAGTCCTTGGCCAATCGCCTGGTGAGATTGGATCTTTCTGAGCCTCGTCGAGTTCTAGCTCATGTGATTGTTGGGGGAGATTAAGGCTCGACAGTTTGATGATCCACGTCTAGCAGATCTACGGGATACGGTGGTCCAGGGCAGGGCCAAGGAGATTACTTTAGGCGAGGATGGTGTTCTGCGACTCCGGGGCCGATTGTGTGTTCCTAATGTTGATGGCCTGAGGGAGAGGATTCTAGCAGAGGCTCACAGTTCTCGGTATTCTATCCACCCAGGAGCTACGAAGATGTACCGTGATTTGAAGCATCACTACTGGTGGAGGCGGATGAAGAAAGACATTGTTCAGTATGTGGCTAGGTGTCTTAATTGTCAGCAGGTTAAGTACGAGCATCAGCGGCCAGGAGGCTTTTTTCAGCAGATGCCCATTCCTCAGTGTAAATGGGAGCGTATCGCGATGGACTTCGTGGTTGGTTTGCCTCGGACTTTGCGGAAGGTTGATGCGGTTTGGGTCATTGTGGATAGATTGACCAAATCAGCACATTTTATTCCTGTGGCTACTACTTATACTACAGAGAGGCTGGCTCAGATTTACCTTCATGAGATAGTCCGGTTGCACGGTGTGCCAGTGTCTATCATTTCAGATCGGGGTCCTCAGTTCACTTCGCACTTCTGGAGAGCTTTGCACAGCGAGATGGGTACTCAAATAGACCTCAGTTCAGCATTTCACCCTCAGACTGATGGTCAGTCAGAGCGTACAGTTCAGATTTTTGAGGTTATGCTCAGGGCTTGCGTGATTGATTTCGGGGGTCAGTGGGATCAGTTCTTTCCCTTAGCAGAGTTTGCATACAATAATAGTTATCAGTCCAGCATCGAGATGGCTCCATTAGAGGCTTTATACGGTCGGCGATGTCGTTCTCCGATTGGGTGGTTTGAGCCTGGCGAGGCCAAACTATACGGTACAGATCTGGTCAAAGATACCTTGGAAAAGGTAAAGATTATTCAGGAAAGGCTCCGTACAGCACAGTCTAGGCAGAAGAGCTACGCAGATCAGCGGGCATGTGATGTAGCATTCATGGAGGGAGATAAGGTTATGTTGAAGGTCTCGCCGATGAAGGGCATTATGAGATTCGGAAAGAAAGGCAAGCTGAGCCCCAGATTTATAGGTCCTTTCGAGGTGCTGAAGCGGGTTGGAGAGGTTGCTTATGAGCTTGCTTTGCCTCCAGCCTTATCAGGAGTTCACCCAGCTTTTCATGTTTCCATGCTTCAGAGGTATCACACCGACTTCTCACACGTGGTTGATTACAGCACTATTCAGTTAGATGAGAAGTTGGGCTACGAGGAGGAGCCAGTGGCTATTGTCGGTAGGCAGGACCGCCAGCTGAGGTCTAAGTCAGTTTTTGCGGTTAAGGTCCAGTGGAGGGGCCAACCAGTTGAGGAGGCGACTTGGGAATCCGAGCAGGACATGCGGAGTAGATATCCACAGCTATTCAGCACTCCAGGTGTGATTCTAGTCCCGTTCGAGGACGAACGTTTGTTTAAGAGGGGGAGAATGTAACGACCCAGCCGATCGTTTTGCGTATTAAGATCCCGTTTCCTCAAATGAAACTTTCTATAGCGTCTATTCGTGCTTTATGACTCGTGGGAGCGGGTGGTTCGGGATTTGGGGATGATTTGGATGGTTTAGGAACACTTGGTTCCTTAAGGCTGGCCTATTTGGCCAAGTTTGACTTCGGTCAACATTTTGAGCAAAAGACCTCGGAATCGAGTCCTGACAGCTCTAGTAGCTCCGTATGATGATTTCGGAATTGGGCGTATGTTCGGCTTGGGTTTCTGATGACCCGGGAGCGTTTCGGCGCCCGAAATGGAAATCAGGATTTCCTTAAGTTTAGAATTTGGCCTGGAACGGGACTTCATTCTATCGGGGTCCGAATGGAATTCCGGGACTGACAATAGTTCCGTATAGTCATTTACGACTTGTCTGCAAAATTAGGGGTCATTCCGAGTAGTATAGACCCGTTCGGCGCAATGACATGAATTCTAGAATTCCAAAGTTCTTAAGTTTGAATAATTTGGTTTGGGGTTGAATTTTGAGTGCCGTTGTTGTTTTTAATGTTCCGGAAGTTCGAGCGAGTCCGTATCATGAATACAAACTTGCCGGGGATTTTGGACGGGGTCCCGGAGGGCTCGGGGGTGTTTTAGACCCCCGGGAACTAAGTTAGAAAAACCAGAAAATCCCTGTCTGGTTTCCTTCTCTGCGATCGCAGAGAGGGATTTCTTCTGGGCTAAATTTTGTGCTCTACGATCGTAGACATCACCCTGCGATCGCATAAGTCTCTCCCCCCACTCTCTGCGATTGCATACCTCACTCCTGTGATCGCATAAGCCTAACTCCTCACTCTTCGCGATCGCAGGCCCCACTATGCGATCGCATAATGTTGTTTGGGGGCCTAGGGCCATTTGTTCTTCGCGATCGCAGACCTCCAGCGCGACCGCAATTGTCTGGCAGCTTGGTCTCTGCGATCGCAGGACTAATGCCGCGATCGCGGTGAAGGTTTTCCTGGGCAGTACTTAAATGTCCAATTACAGGTTTTCTTCTTCATTTTCAATACCCAACCTCCATCAAAGCTCCTCAAAGCTAGGGAAAAGCTGTCCAAGGTCAAGTTCCTCAAGGTTAGTGTAGTTTCCTCTCTAAATTCATGGATTAATTATGGAATTCCAACTCGGTTACCTATTAAACTCTCAAATCACGGGAAAATTGGGTAGAAAATTCTAGGGCTTTGATAATTAGTGAATTACTCCTTTTTAGCCATGAATTCCTAAATAAATTATGTAATTACGATCCTTAGGCTTCGGGTAATTCATTCCTTCGAGAATTTTCAAAATCCGAACACGTGGGCTCGGGGTCAAAATTGCAAAAACCGTCAAGAATGCTATATTTTGGAATATCTTGTTAATTCTTATTCCTAGAGCATGAATTGACTCAATTATACTATGTTTGGCTAATGGAGAGCCGTCAAGAGTAGTTTCAGAAATTCGAGCGCATCTTTGATCCGATCCTTGATCCGAGGAGTGCTTTTATCGAGGTGAGTCTCCTTTGTAACCTCGTAAGAGGGAAGTTGTCCCTCTAGGTAGCCTTGTTTGCTATGTGTTCTTGTTTAGGGGCTACATACGCACCGAGTGACGAGAGTCCGTACGTAGTGGCTATTACTGTTTCGTCTGGGTAGCTAGGACACAACATGCTCATTGTTTTCCTCTGTTGTAGCATAGTTATGACTTGTATACTTGGGTGCTTGGTATTGTTGTCTTTGAACGTTGTGATACTTGGCTTGATTTAAGGGTGATAAAAGGGTCACGACAGATTGATAATTGACTATATTATGGGATCGGGCCGTACACCACGACAGATTGATGATTGACTATATTATGGGATCGGGCCATACGCCACGACAGATTGATGATTGATTATATTATGGGATCGGTCCATACGCCACGGCGAGATTGAGACTACTAGGGTGGGATCAGGCCGTACGCCACGACGAGATTGAAACTACCAGGGTGGGATCGGGCCGTACGCCACGGCGAGATAGAGACTACCAGGGTGGGATCGGGCCGTACGCCACTGCGAGATTGAGACTACCATGGTGGGATCGGGCCGTACGCCACGGCGAGATTGAGACTACCAGGGTGGGATCGGGTCGTACGCCACGGCAGATACCAAACTTGTTTTATTTGGGATTGTTATTTGATGCCGGTTACTGATGTACTTGATTATTTGTTTTATTTTGCCTGCAGTTTCTTTACATCCTACTTACTTTACGATTGTTGGACCTTAGTGAGTATCGACTCGACCTCTCGTCACTACTTCTTCGAGATTAGACGGGATACTCACTGGGTACATATTTATATATATGTACTCATGCTGCACTTTCTTTCCTTTTTCTGTAATTGACTGTACATGTCCGGAGGCTGGTTCATCTGATTTTCAGGCCGGTGCTAGATACAGATAGTGTGGTCATACTTCACGGTGAGCTGCCTTCCTGATGACTTCCTAGCAGCGTCCGGGAGTTTCTTTGTTATGTTCTCTGTCTATTTCACTTAGACTAAGACCCTGTATATGTTGTAGTCATTGTATATTCAGTAGTTGCCCGTGACACTCGTGACACTAGCTCCTGGCACACATGCGGTATTTATATTTTTGGGGTTTTGGGATGTATATCGATATGTATGTTTTATTTCGGCTTTATACCTACTATGACTTTACTTTAACTCAAGGCTTGCATCATGTTAGTTGTTTTAAACTGGTAATCATTGACCTGTTGATCGAATAGGAAGGGTATCACCTAGTGAAAGTTATATCGGCTTGCCTAACCTCGCTGTTGGGCGCCATCGCGACCTGGATTAGGGATTTGGGTCATGACAAACCTGACCATAGAGAAGGTCAGATTCTACACCATGGTGCAGTTTTTTAGGAGATAGAATTACAGGTACAACTACATTATGCCTATAATCTGAAATAAACAAAATATACAGCAAAGAAATACCAACAACAAGACTATATTTATCACCCTCATGCATTCATCACAACATCTACATAGTCACATTATATAGAATAGAGGAAAAGAGCTTCAGATATCAAAACAGACAGCTTACAATGAACAGAGGATGAAGATTCAGTCTAACATTTCATTGAAAATAGATGAGTGGATACATACCTTCTTTAGGAGTAGAACAATAGAAAACTTGACCAAATAAAGGTCAAGCATAGGCAGTAATCAACAAGAAAAAAGGAATTTCAGCAACAGCCAGCAGGAAAACTAGAGAAAACCCAACAACAATAAACCCAGAATTCAGAGTGTGAACACTAGAAAGAACCTCCTGGAATCAGAGTCCAAAAGAGAAGAGAAAAAGAACTGAGAACTAATTCTTCTACCTGTGAACTTGTTTTCCCAAAAGAGAAATCAGATTTCTTTCTTTTCTAATAATCTGTTTTTTTTTTAAAACCCTTTTGTTTTTGAATGAGAAATATTCTGTATTTCAGCAGCTAGCAGAGAGCTTTTTCAGAAGGTCCAAAAAGGATCATCTCTCAAACTGAAGGGAGGGGTCTATTTATAAGATATGTGGGGATGGGGTATCTTTTAGAATATTCCCAATTCAAAAAGCTGTAAATAGGTACATATGGCAGTTGTCAACCTTATCTTTTTAGACAGTTGCCCCTATTCTAGAATATTCTTACCTATTAAAGACCTTTTTACCCTTAAAATTCTAATTCCCTAAGTCTACATTACCTATTGTACCCTTTGGAGTCCCTGAATTTACCATTGGGTAATCAAGGTTACTCACTTGGGTTATTACTTAACTTTAGTTAACTAACACTAGTTATGTCCTTTAGGTGACTACTAGTTGTTCTTAACTAAGGTTAGGTTAACTAATTTAAAGGTTAATTGATTAAATGCCTAAAGTTAGTTTTCATACTAATTATCTATGTTTAAGTTAATTAATTGAAGTAGGTCAATCAATTTAACTCCTTAAATTAAGTTAACTGATTTAGTTAAGTTAACTCAACTTGATTACCTAAAATCAGGAACTTAACTAATTATTAAGCCCAGGTTAACTGATTTGTTTAAGTTAATTAATCCTAAACTAGTTATCTTTGGACAGATTTTTAGGACTTAGCTCAATATTTTAGGAAGTTGATAAACTAGGTTGATTCTATTAGACAAGATGTCTAATTGGGCTGATGGGTGTTATTAGCTAGATCTTAGTTTCATTGGCTTAATTAGGACTAATCTTGATTTTTTAAGCTTAGGTTAGTTGGATCAACTTAATTAATCAATTGAAACTTAGTTGATTAAAAGACCTATTCTGAAAATCAGTAGCTAGTTAAGTTAATTTCCTTAAACAATTTTATTAAGATTTTATAGCAAATATAGTTAGTTATCTTAACTTAAGTGAAGTCGCAGATCAGCTAACTTGCTTCAAGTATCAAGCATAATTAATTCTTAATCAGTTCAAGATTATTTGGTCAATTAATGTTTAGGTGACTGACTAAGGTTGGATTAAAATCAGCAGCTAACCAAGTAAAATTTTAGGTTAGTTGACTTAATTAATCACCATTTTGGATACACCTGACATATACACATTTGGAGTTGGGGTGGCAGCCAAGTAATAGGATCCAAACAGAACAAAAATTGCATTTGAACAGATAATTGGACTTAGTCAAGATCTACAAACAGTAAGTTAAAGGTCATGGCTAACAATCAGCTTTAGGGAACAAGTAGAATCCTAATATAAATTTGAATCTAGGGAATCAATATCAAATTAAAAGACAGTATGTACACAGGTAAGGTGGAACCTAATCTAATTGATTGGACCTAAAATGGTTATTACATCATCTACATATGTATTCAACATTTAACTAATCGGGCAAAACAAGCAAATAACTAACGAGAGCAACAACATATTAATGAGAATCATGGAAGAAAACAGAGACGTATAAATTAGAGAACACAGAAACAATTCATTTCATAATGCGCCTCTGCTCTAATTACGTAATCCGGGACAAAATAAATATCTTGCTTTAATTAGTAAAGAGAAATTCAGTCCTGAACAAATATTCAGATAACTAAGAGATCAAGACAGTATTAATGGGATTAAACGAATCGACTAAGAATGGTTGTAACAACGTAGTCCAATATAGACAAAAAGTTAACAAAAACAGAATCTAACCTAGTTCCTACCTCGATATTTTGTAAAAAAAAAAAGTAAAGAAGAGAAAAAGATACCTCGTTGAAAGGTTTTGGCTGGAAAAAATCGAAGTCACCGGACTTTGGCCGGACTCATGAAGGTCTGAGCCATTGATTTCCTCCAAATTGGCCGGTTGTGGATTTTCTAGGGTTTCAAGATTTTAAATCTGAAATTGAAGCAAATCGACTGGGTTTTTGGGTAAACTAGCAACGGGAGGTGATTAAGGAGACGATGGGGATCATCTGGTTAAAAATTGGGGTTGATTGGAGAAGCTCCGCCGCTAAAGGCGATTTCCGGCCGGCGGAGCACGACGAAGGAGGGGTGGAACTACGGTGGTCCGGTGGTCAGTCTCTAGAGGGGGTGAGAGACGAGTTGGGAGGAGGGGGTATTAGACTTTAGTTAATGGGGGGTAGGGGGGCTTGTGAAACCATTATATAGTCGAGGGGTGTGGGGTTCCCAACCGTTGGATCTATCTCGATCAACGGCTGGGATTTGTCACTTATATTAAACGACGTCGTTTGGGTAAGGCTGGGGCTGGCCGGGTTTAACCTGATTGGGCCTGGGCAGCTTTGTGTGTAGAGAAGGGATTGGGCCTGGGTATTGCTTGGCCCAGGTCCGATTTTAGGCTTAATTTGCCTATTTAATCTAATTAATAAACTCTAATTATATCAAAACTTAATAGAATAGCGTAGTAATTAATTCTAACTTAATTTGTCTAATTATAGATAAATTGATAAATTAATTAAGGGTAAAACAATTAATTTAATACTCCTAAACATTTAAAGGACAAATTTCACAATTTTGTTAGAAAGAAATAATTAAATATTAATCGACTTTATGTCAAATAATTATATTTATTTAGATGATAACTAAGGTTACGTGCTTAATCAAGCCAATTTAAATTATTTATGGATTTAAATGACGGACTATGGCTACGAAATGTAAAAATAAATTCGCAAATAGCATTAAAATTCAACAAAAATTCGTAAAAGTAATTAATTTAGTGAGATTTTGTAGGATTATACGATAGGTAAAAATCATGTGCTCACAGCTTCCCCTCTTTGCTCGGAAACACGAAGAGTTCCCAGGCAAAGACAAAGTGAGCAACCATAAATGACTTTACCCATTCATATGTTCCATTGTGAAGCGTTTTTGAAAAGCTTGACCGAACCCTGCTTCGAAGGTTGCCTACATATCCTTGGCTGTAAAGGAATCAGGTCAGTGTAGTTCTGGAAGTTTTGGTAGCTGGGACTACCGAGTAACTGTGGTTTCACTTTGGTTGCTGTTGTTACTGCTGTTGTTCTCCTTATTACACCAAAGTAGCAAAAATGGAGAAGACTAAACTAAACCTATCAGCTATGAGTTACAAGAGTCCTATCTATTAGTCTGCTGAAGCCTGATCTTGAATCTTGGCTGCTTTTATACAGACTTGATCTGGACCTTGATGCTTGTTAGTTGTAAGCGCTGGTTCAAACTTCTTCAGCATTTCGGATCAAAATGGGATAGGCGCCGCTTGTGACTTCAATTTTGTCTTGAGCGGTCCATATCTTTTCCGTTTCCGTACTTTGGATTCAACCTTCTTTCCTCTTCTGTTTTATTATTTTGGATCGAAATTTCTTCTTTTGATCATCTCGAGTTCCAATGTCCTAAAAACGTAATCTACACAAAAATCAAAACGAACGAACGAAATTTTCTGCCCCAGTTCTCATACTAGGAAAATTTCGTGAGTTATGTAAGGAAATCTACACTATCATATTATTGAAAGCGATAAAAAGCCGGGAGCAGTGCATCCGGGGTTATTGTAGACTAGGGAGTTGATACCTAATATCTCAAAGCAAGGTCCACTGGGGTGGCAAAAATGAAATCAACTAGGGATGGTATACCCTACGCTGGGGAAGAAATTAATTAGGGAATGTATACCCTTAATTGAAAAATAAATCATCAATTAGGGAATGTATACCCTTAATTAGCATCGACTAGGGAGCGCGTGCACCCATGTCGGGAAAGAAAACATCAATTAGGGAATGTATACCCTTAATTGAAAAAGAAAGTAGCAATTAGGGAATGTATACCCTTAATTGGAAAAGAAAGCAACAATTAGGGAATGTATACCCTTAATTGAATAAAATACATCAATTAGGGAATGTATACCCTTAATACAAGAAAAGCGGCAATTATGGAATGTATACCCTTAATTGGATAAGAAAACATCAATTAGGGAATGTATACCCTTAATTGGAATAACAAATCATCAATTAGGGAATGTATACCCTTAATTGGATAAGAAAACATCAATTAGGGAATGTATACCCTTAATTGGAAAGGAAATCATCAATTAGGGAATGTCTACCCTTAATTGGATAGGAAATCATCAATTAGGGAATGTATATCCTTAATTGGATAAGAAAACATCAATTAGGGAATGTATACCCTTAATTGGCATCGACTAGGGAGCGCGTACACCCATGTCGGGAAAAGAAAATCAATTAGGGAATGTATACTCTTAATTAGAAAAGAAAACATCAATTAGGGAATGTATACCCTTAATTGGAACAGAAATCATCAATTAGGGAATGTATACCCTTAATTGGATAAGAAAACATCAATTAGGGAATGTATACCCTTAATTGGAACAGAAATCATCAATTAGGGAATGTATACAATTAATTGGAAAATAAAGCAGCAAGTAAGGAATGTATACCCTTAATTGGAAAAGAAATAATCAATTAGGGAATGTATACCCTTAATTGGCATCGACTAGGGAGCGTGTTCACCCATGTCGGGAAAAGAAAATCAATTAAGGAATGTATACCCTTAATTGGAAAAGAAAAACATCAATTAGGGAATGTATACCCTTAATTAGAAAAGAAAAACATCAATTAGGGAGCGTGTACTCCCATGTCGGAGAAGGTGTAGTTAAGGTCTGGAGACCCTATACCACTTCAAATTTGAGCTGTTTTTAACACATTTTTTTTTGAAGGAATGTGGGAAAGGATCTTAGAGAAAACTTCCCTTTTGGAGTCGTCGCTGCAAAGATGCTTCTAGCTCTTGCGCCGTTTCTCTTGGTTACATCTGCTTTTTGCACGGTTGCTTTTGAGTTGCACCTGTTTCTTATTTCAACAAAGAACAATTTGTTAGTTTGAAATGGTGGTTGGTTTTGCGGCCTTGATTATTTCGAGCTGCTTGGTCTCAGCCTTGTGACGAAGATCTCGACCACTTGCTTTCTTGCTGGGGATTGGGTCTCATCTCTAATCCCGGGGACCTTGGCTTTCCAGACTTTGTTGTGGTGATCGGTCGCGCGGGACCCAACATTTCAACTTTATTCTGCCATTGTAGGCCTTTCACTTGTTTTCCTTTTGGATTTCTGGAACATCAGGGGGGGGGGGGGGTTTTTGNGCTTTCCAGACTTTGTTGTGGTGATCGGTCGCGCGGGACCCAACATTTCAACTTTATTCTGCCATTGTAGGCCTTTCACTTGTTTTCCTTTTGGATTTCTGGAACATCAGGGGGGGGGGGGGATTTTTGGCCCCTCGAATTTTGCTGCAATGGTTAGTCGTGTTAGACTTAACCCTTTTCCAAATTTATTTTGTCTTCATTGGCCTTTCATTTCTGATTTTTCCTTCCATTTGACTTTAAAGCAATTGGAGCATTTCTGCTTTTTAATCTTTTATGAGGGGGTTAGCCACGTGGGACTTAACCTTTCACTTCAATTATCTTTGTAGGCATTTTGATTTGATCTTCTCCCTTCAAAAGTTGTGTTTAAAGCATCGGCCGTTGCGGCCATTCGAGATCGACTTGATGCCCCTGACGAGGCTCGGTGCCCTTTGCATATTGGCTTGCGTCAAACGAGAACCCTGTAAGTCAGTTTTTCCATCCTTCTTTGTTTTACCTTAGAAATAGAGTCAGACTGAAAGGGATTGAAAGAAAATAACCAAGAAACGAAGATAATGAATTTTGACAAGAAATATCCATTTCGGGGAGAGAAAAAGGACTTATCTGGAGTGCACGCGGCTTTCAATGAACATGACATGCGTCTTGGACTGGATGCCTGATCTATATAAACCATTTTACTCTCATAAATTCGTCACGACTTTTAACTCGAGGTTGAGAAACCTTTCCCCAGACCATGTCGATATCAGTGACCAATCATCCTCTTTTCGATTAGTAGTGCCCTTTTCGGGTTTTCACCAGCTAACCTCTCTCATTTCTCTTCTCGCCATCGCCCTGTAGTGCTCTTTGCGAGTTTTCACCAACAAGACTCTCTCATCTTTAATTTCTCTACTCACCGTCGCCTTATGGTGCCCGTGTTGGTTTTCACTGATAAGACTCTCTCATTTTAATTTCTCTTATTGCTTGTATGAGGTCCAAATAGATGTATCTTCCCATTCTGGCTTTTCTTTGCCGATCGATCGAAAGTATTCGACTAGGATTTGGGGTAAAAAGAATTTGTATTGAATTACGACCTTGGAACTTTCAGGCGAATCATTGCCGCATCTCTACACTTGCCCCAGCTTTAACTCTTGGGGGAATGTGGATTTTTATTTTGGTGTGACTGAACCCCAAGGAGAGGCTGCCTACGTATCCTTTCGGAATCAAGTCAGACGTAGTTCATGCAAACATTTTGTTTTTGTTTTGATTTGATTTTTTTTTTGCTTTGCTTTTGATTTTTCCTTTTTTTTGATTTTTCCTTTCTCTCCCTTTTTTTTTGATTTTGCTTCTCTCTTTTTTTTCTTTTGATTTTTCTTCTTTCTTCTTAAAATTCCAAGGAGGGTAGTCAAGGAAGAGTAACCAGCTCAAAGGGTTTACAATTATGATAGTGTTTGGGGTAGTACAAATGAAAAGCCTTCATCATTTCGATCATCAGTATCGTCATCACGAAAAGGTCAACCATAATACCTTTTGACTGCATCTGCATTGACAGCCATTTCGGGGTCATTTCCTTCGATGTCTCCCAAGTACAACGCTCCTTTTGGAAGCAATTTCCTTATGATGTACGGACCTCTCTAATTTGGGGCGAATTTTCCTTTTGCCTCTTCGTGGTGTGGGATGATACGTCTTAACACAAGTTGCCCTACTTCAAAGTTCCTAGGCCGCACTTTCTTGTTGTAGGCGCGGGCCATTCTTTGTTGGTACAACTGCCCGTGGAAAACTGCGGCCATTCTTTTCTCGTCAATCAGAGTTAATTGCTCCAATCGGGTTTTGACCCATTCGTCATCCTCAATTTTTGCTTCGACAATAATCCGAAGGAGGGAATTTCAACTTCTGCGGGTATTACGGCTTCAGTACCATAGACCAATAGATAAGGAGTAGCTCTAACCGACGTGCGCACTGTCGTGCGATATCCTAGTAATGCGAAAGACATTTTCTCGTGCCATTGCCTGGAAGTTTGAATAATTTTCCTGAGGATTTTCTTAATATTTTTGTTTGCTGCTTCAACGGCGCCATTGGCTTTGGGCTGGTAAGGGGTGGAATTGCAGTGCGTGATTTGGAACTATTTATATACCTCCCTCATCAAGTTACTATTTAGATTCGCGGCATTGTCGGTAATGATAGTCTTTGGGATAGCAAAACGACAAATGATATTAGAGTGCACGAAATCCACCACCACTTTCTTGGTGACAAATTTGAATGTGACTGCCTCGACCCATTTCGTGAAATAGTCAATAGCAACCAAAATAAATTTGTGCCCGTTCGAGGACCTTGGCTCGATCGGTCCGATGACATCCATTCCCCAGGCAATAAACGGCCAAGGTGCTGACATAGGATGCAATTCTGATGGTGGTGCATGAATCAAGTAGCCGTGTATTTGACACTTATGGCATTTCCGGACAAAACTAAAATAATCTTTCTCCATGGTCATCCAATAATACCCGGCCCGCAAGATTTTCTTTGCGAGGACATATACGTTTATGTGGGGACCGCATACTCCTGAGTGCACCTCGTTCATAATATTTTCGGCTTCTTTGGCGTCTACGCATCTTAATAGATTCAGATCGGGAGTCCTCTTATACAGTACTTCCCCACTTAGGAAGAAACTGCTGGCGAGTCTCCGGATGGTTCTCTTTTGGTCCCCATTGGCGTGCTCTGGATATTCTTTTGTTTTCAAGAATCTTTTGATATCGTGATACCATGGTTGGACATCGGGATCTACTTCGACCGTGTTGCAATAACCATGCCTTTCCTTGATTTGAATTTCCAACGGGTCGATGTGAACATTACCCGGATATGGCAGCATTGCAGCTAGGGTAGCTAGTGCATCTGCTAACTTGTTGTGGCATCGAGGAATATATCTGAACTCGAAAACTTTGAATCGTTTTCTAAGATCTTCCACATGTTGTATGTATGGAAGGAGCTTAACATCTCGAGTTTCCCACTCTCTGTGAGCCTGCTTGATGATCAAATCCGAATCTCCCATGATCAATAACTCTTTTACATCCATGTCAATGGCCATGTTCATACCCATTAAACAAGCTTCATATTCGGCAGTATTGCTTGTACAGAAGAACCGAAGGCGGGCCGTGGCGGGATAGTGCTGTCCCGTGGGTGAAACCAAGATTGCCCCAATCCCAACACCTTTTGTATTTACAGCTCTATCAAAGAACATTTTCCAAGTGTTGGCGTCCTCAGAGTTATCTCGACTAAATTTACCTCCTCGTCTGGGAAGTAAGTACTTAGGGGTTGGTAGTCGTCATCGACAGGATTTTTGTTAGCCTGGGCCTTCACTGCCCTGCGAGTGATATAGACTATGTCGAATTCGGTGAGCAGAATCTGCCACTTAGCTAATCTCCCGGTGGGCATTGGCTTTTGGAATATGTATTTCAATGGATCCAGCCTAGTGATGAGGTAGGTGGTATAAGCCAATAAATAATGTCGGAGTTTCTGAGCGACCCAAGTTAGAGTGCAGCATGTTCTTTCCAACAGCGTATACTTGGCTTCGTAGCTTGTGAACTTCTTGCTCAAATAATATATGGCCTGTTCTTTCTTCCCGGTTGCGTCATGTTGCCCGAGAACACACCCGAAGGAATTTTCTAACACCGTCAGGCATAAGAACAAAGGCCTTCCTGGTTCTGGTGGGACTAGCACTGGCGGGTTCGGCAAATATCCTTTGATATTGTCGAAAGCGTTCTGGCATTCGTCCGTCCATTTGATGGCTGCATCTTTCTTCAACAGCTTGAATATAGGCTCATAAATAGACGTCAACTGAGCGATGAACTTGCTGATGTAATTCAACCTACCCAGCAGGCTCATGACCTCCTTCTTGGTTCTTGGGGGTGGGAGGTCCCAAATAGATTTTATCTTTGTCGGGTCTAGCTCGATGCCCCGTCGCCTAACTATAAACCCCAGTAATTTCCCAAACGGAACTCCGAAGGCACATTTGGCCGGGTTTAGTTTCAGATCATACTTATGCAGGTGTTCAAAGAATTTCCTCAAATGCTGGACATGGTCATCTTGCGTCCTGGATTTAATAATCACATCATCCACATATACCTCAATCTACTGATGCATCATGTCATGGAAAATGGCGGTCATGGCCCTCATATATGTTGCCCCGGCGTTCTTTAGATCGAACGGCATGACTCGGTAACAATAGGTGCCCCAGGGTGTAGTGAAGGCTGTCTTTTCTGCATCCTCTTCATCCATCAATACCTGGTGGTATCCAGCATAGCAATCCACGAAAGACTGTACCTCATGTTTGGCACAATTGTCAACCAGGATATGTATGTTTGGTAGTGGAAAGTTATCCTTAGGGCTTGCTTTATTCAAATCTCGGTAATCGACACATACTATGACTTTTCCATCCTTTATAGGTACTGGAACCACATTGGCCATCCAGGTTGTGTATTGGACCACCCGGATCACTCCCGCTTTTAATTGTTTAGTGACCTCTTCTTTGATTTTGTCACTCATGTCTGTTTTAAATTTCCTCTGCTTTTGTTGGACGGGTGGATAACCGGGATAGGTTGGCAATTTATGTACCACCAAATCTACACTTAGTCCGGGCATGTCATCGTAGGACCAAGCAAACACGTCTTTGAATTCAAATAGAAGTTGAATCAGAGCGTCCCTAGTTCTTTCATCAGTGTGGACGCTTATCATGGTTTCTCGAACCTCTTCTGCATTACCCAAGTTAACGGGTTTTGTTTCGTTTAAGTTTGACTTTGGCTTATTCTCGAATTGTTCTAATTCTCGATTTATTTCCCTAAAAGACTCTTCTTCATCATATTTCGGTTCTTGACTCATTATTTCGAGGTTAGACAATGTATTAAGATCAGAGCATGAAGTCCACAAGCATGTCATGTTATTTAAAGCCGCATTATTAGGACTGAAAAATAAGAAAAATAAGCAAAAATCAGAAGGAATAATAGACTATGAAATTTTGACTTCATTTCATTGAATTTGAACATAGGAGGGTTTACATCGGAATTCAAAAAGCAGTAAATTAAAACACTTGAGTTACACCCTAAAATAACTCATAGTGCAGAAAAGATGGAAAAACCGAACTACCGGGTCTCCCGCCTGAGGGGGAATGGAGTAGCCTTCCAGTTCTGCAACTTGGCATTTGGGCCCATGTATTGCACCTCAGCGGTGCTTGAGCCTTCTCCTAACTGGACCATGTTAGTTTCATACAACATCTGCTTTATGGCCTCGCAGATTCCTTCAGTTTCTTCGGCCGTAAAGGCCTCTTCTTCTTCTTCTTCGACATATTGCGGTTCGATGAAAGTCTCAGTAATATGTGGGATTGGCTGAGGTAGGTCCCATCCATTGCTTTTACGGGCGTTGGCCCACTTCACATCTTCATCTGAGGCTTGGAAACCTATGCCGAAGAATTTTTCAGCGGCATGTAGAGAGATCGGTTCAGTGATACCTTGCAAGGACACCCCAAGCCCCTTTCTGGGTCTGTATCCATGTCTAATCATGTCGGTATCGACCATGATTGACGCATTTGATAGGCAGGGTTGTGGGCACGAAGCACCTTCTTCAAGTTGGTCGGCAAACACAATTTCAAATGCTTGATATACAATATGCTCACTCCCCTCTCTGGCTTCAAGACAAGGGACCGATGGGCCTCTGTAGATTGAGTGCTCGTCCTCCCCGTGGACCACTATCTCCTGGTTTTCATATTCGAATTTGACCATTTGATGGAGGGTGGAGGGTATTGCTCCAGCGGCATGAATCCACGGCCTTCCTAGCAAGAAATTGTATGAGGTATCCATATCTAAGATTTGGAAGGTTACCGTGAAGTCCACAGGGCCAATTGTCATGACTATGTCTATTTCTCCAATGGTGTCCCTTTTGATTCCATCGAAGGCACGGACACAGACATTATTCGGCCTGATTCTCTCAGTGCTGATTCCCATTCCTTGTAGTGTGGATAAAGGGCAAATATCTACCCCGGAACCTCCATCAAGCATAACTCTCTTCACATAATATCTCTCACTCTTAACTGTTAAGTGTAAGGCTTTGTTGTGAGTGGCTCCCTCGGGAGGTAGATCATTCCGGCTAAAAGAAATTTTGTTTACTGCAAAGAAACGCTCGGCCATTCTTTCCAATTGTTCGACTGAGGTCTCTGCGTGCACATACGCTTCATTCAGCGTTTTCAATAGTATTTTTTGATGCTTGCTTGAGCCCATCAACAAAGATAAGAGTGATACTTGATCAGGATTTTTCCTGAGTTCCTCAATTGTGGTGTATTCAGTCATATTCATCTTCTTAAAGAACTCTTCAGCTTCTTCGGCGGTGATAGGTCTTTTAAGAGGGAAGCGTTTGTGCCTATTTTTGGCCAGCTCTTTCAGATTTAGGTATTTTTCAGAGGAGTTTGCTTCAATTGCTTCCCCTGTGATCTCTTTTCCTTTGTATGTTACTACCGTCTTGTTGTAGTTCCAAGAAACGACAATAGTATTTTTCACAGGAGCTTGCGGCGCGCGACTAATAACCACGGGCTCATTCAGCCTTGGTGAAATTATTTGCCCCCGCGCCACGTACGTCCCCTTTGGTACATACATTGTCGGGCCATTTGTCATGGCTTTGTTGAATTGTAACCTTCTGGGCGGGCTCAACATACCTTGTTCCTTCTTGGGTGCCCTGGGGACGTAAAGGACGACGTCTTTAGAAGATCCTATCTTTGTCTTGGCTTCAACTTTCCCCGTAGCTTGAGGAACGGGATTACTCTTTTTTATTCCCTTGGCTGGCTTAGGTGCCGCCTTAGGCTTTTTATTTGCATCTTCGACGGCAATGATAGCCTTCAAAGCTAGATCAAAATCTTGGTCCTCGCAGATCATGCCGATAATAGGCCCATTGTTATGGGCGGGCAATGGATTGTTAGTCACATTGGGAGCTTCTTCATCCCTTAACACTACCTTCTTTTGCTCTATAATATTTTCCACAGCCCGCTTGAGAGTCTAGCAATCCTCCGTGTCGTGTCCCTCTGCTCCGGAATGGTAGGCACAGTTGGTTCCGGGTTTGTATGACACTGATGCTGGGTTTTGTCTGGTCAGAGGTACGGGCTGCAGAAGCCCCATCTGGAAAACCTTTGGGAAAAGACTTGAATATGGCTCACCGATAAGAGTGAAATTGAGTCTCCTTTGTGGCTCACGGGGGTAAGCATTGTACGGGTAGTTGTTTTGAGGAGGGCATGGATTGTGTGGAGCTGGGGGAGGAGGGTTATTTCTTGGGGACGGAGCTCTATTCTGGTTGTATTGTTGTTGCGGCCGGAGATGCGGCTGAGCGTTCATCACCTCATAAGGAAAAGGAGATGTAGTGTAAGCTGCGTTATGGTGAGGGTAGTAGTGTTGGGAGGTTTTGGAGAATAGACCTGAGTGTTGTCGAGAACCCCTGACATCAGAAACCATCATGATCCCTTCTTCTTTTTTCTTTCTGTTGGCCGCACTGCCGGACCCGTTTTGGATGGCCTGGGAGGTTGCCCTTATGGCTGATTGGCTCAGGATACGACCGGGCTTTAAACCATTCTCAACCATTTCCCCAATTTTGATTGCTTCTGCAAATGGTTTGCCCATGGCGAACATCATATTTTGAAAGTAATCCGCTTCTTGTGCTTGCAGAAAAACACTGACCATTTCGACCTCATCCATCGGAGGTTTGACCCTGGACGCCTGTTCACGCCACTTAATAGCGTACTCTCTGAAACTTTCCGAGGACTAATTTTTGAGGTTGGATAGAGAGTTTCTATCGGGAGCGATATCCACGTTGTATTGGAATTGTCGAACAAAGTCCCGGACTAGGTCATCCCACACGTGCCAGCGGGATATATCCTGGTCCATGTACCATTCTGATGCAATCCCTGTTAAGCTCTCTCCGAAATATTCCATGAGAAGTTCCTCTTTCCCACCTGCTCCTCGGAGTTGGTTGCAATACCTTTTTAGATGAGCTATGGGATCCCCATGTCCGTCATATTTTTCAAACTTGGGGGTTTTAAACCCGAGAGGCAATTGGACGTGCGGGAACATGCACAAATCGACATAAGAGATGCTTTTTTGCCCGCTCAGCCCCTGTATGTTCTTGAGGCTCTGTTCGATACTCTTCATTTTCCGAGCCATTTCTTCGTGCTCAGGGCTTTTCTTATCTCGTCCCAAAGTAACTTGGTACTGAGGTTGTTGGGGGTATGAATCAGGAGTGACATGAGTGGCGCCCAGAAATGATGGCGTTTGGAATGTAAATGCCGGCGGCTCAAATCTGGGCCCGGTGACAGTTGGTGGAGCCATGGCGGAGCTCGGTGGTGCAGTGAAGATGTTGGACGATGCACCGAAAAACAAGACCTGGGGGTGAACCTCAAAAAGCCTTCCGGCAAAGTGAGCCGACATAGTTGGGTATCCGAGCGGCGTGGCCGGGTAACTTATAGGAATGTTAGAAGTTCCGCCTGTCCTGGGGATTATCTCGGGGAAACCCGGGATGGAAGTGGGCGGTTCCCTACCATTGGACCATGCGTCCCACATTTCTAGTGTGATGACCCAAAAGATCATCCTAATATAATTCTAGCTAAATCTGTGTTCCGAGGACCCAAAAGCCTCCGTTTATCTCACCTCGATATGCGTGCGCAGCCCGGGCGTGTAGCCGAGAAGTCTTTATACTGAAATTGGATGAAAAATGGAATTTGTGATAATTAAAAGAATAAAGTTGACTTTGGTCAATATTTTTGGTAAACGGACCCGGACACGTGATGTGACAGTCCCGGAGGGTCCGTAGGAAAATATGGGACTTGGGCGTATGCCCGGAGTCGAATTCCAAGGTCCCAAGCCCGAGAAATGAATTTTTAAAGGAAATTATTTTCTGGAAATAATAAAGGAATTTGAAAATAAATTATTAAGTGAAAACCGTGTTATCGGGCCCGTATTAAGGTTTCGGAGCCCGGAACAGGTTTATTATATGTTATTTGTCTTCTCTGTGAAATTTGGTGTGAAACGGACTTGTAACGACGTGATTCAGATTAAAAAAGGGAAATTTAGGAGTTTATGAAGTTTGAGGAAATTCTAAGAGTTTCGAGGTTTAATCCGATGAATTTGATGATATTATGATGATTTAAAAGCTTGAACAAGTCCGTAGAATATTTTGCGAGTCGTGTGTGTTTTTGGTTTTGAGCCCCGAGGGCTTGGGTGAGTTTCGGGTAGCTAACGGGGTGTGAAAACATGAAAAACAATCTGGTGTTTGTGAGTTTTCTGGTGTCTGGCAGCTTAGTCTATGCGATTGCATAAGTTGAGCTGCGATCTCATAGAGTTGAGAGTGGGGGAGGGCTCTGATGCCTTATGTGATTGCATTGGTGGGGCCGCGATCGCAGTGTAGGAGATCCTGATGCTCCGCGATCGCATTCTTCTCTCCGCGATCGCAGAGAGTGCAGTCCAGCTTCTCCGCGATCACAGAAAGTGAAACCCAGCTACCTCCGCGATCGCACTGAACATTTTCGCCCAGTTATTTTAAAAGCCCCAAAAAAGAATATCATTACAGGATTTCTTATTTTTGGACTCTTCTCTTATTCTCCAAACCCCATTGACGACCCCCAAGCTATTCTACCTCCATAACCACTTGGGTAAGTAACTTTAACTCCAATTCCTTCCATTTTTCCTTCATCAAACACTAGGATCTAGGGCTAAAAACATGGAATCAAAGTAGGAATTAAGGATTTTAGGTAGACTTGGGTTTTTGAGAATTTTGGGTGATGCAACCTCAATTTGGGGTCGAATCTTAAAACGAATTATATATTCTAACTCGTGGGGTTATGGGTGATCAGGTTTTGGTCCGAGCCTCGTGTTTGGACCAAGCGGGCCCGAGGTCAAATTTTGGAATCTTAGGAAGAATGCTTTGAAATAAATAATTAGGCTATG
>MDKH01216412.1:0-36897 GCA_005239495.1 Nicotiana undulata
TAGGACGCCACGGGGCGCGTCCAAGGGGTCATGGGGCATGGATGGAAAGCCGCCCATGACTTACGTGAACTTATTTGACTCTGCAGATTTTTGAACTTCTATAAAATGAGACATATATTTGATGTGGTTATAAATTATTATATAAAGGTAAATTATTTTTAAATAAGAAAAGAGTCATTTTTACTAAAACGAAAATAAGTTCACACAAATTGAAATAAATATAGTATTATTTTATTCTAGAGCATTTTTATTATTTCTGCCTAAAGTCAAATACATTCTCCAAATACAATAGACTTGTTGGAATTTGGACGCACATTAATTCGTTATAGCCTAAAAGGATAGTGACGTGACACAAATAGTGAATAAATAAAAGACCTAATATTAAATACTATATGTGTGGATATGTGAGACCCAATAACAATTGGCATGTGATAGGTAGACACTCTTGAGGTCAGCCCTCTTCCCCTAGCTATTAGAAAACCCTAACGTATTTTGTCTCTTGAATACGTGGTAAAGGTAGACATTTCATCGGTCAAGTTCTCTGGACTGTGAGAGCGCATAGTTAGTGGATCGTGGAAGTTGGTTTCAGGCTTAATCGTTATTTGTTGTCGCTGCTGAATCGATGGAGTTTAACGGTACGCTTTCTTAGACTCTAACTCATGATTATGATTTTATATCTATATAATTGTGTCTTAATCTCTGCTATGGCTATGATTCAATTATCTTATAGTTGGTAGCAGACTACCATAGTTAGAGATTAAGACCCTTTTTTAATCTTGAGTAAATCAACAAAAGAATTGCTATATCAAACTATTGCTTTATATTCGACACGGTGATGAAAAACTTGATTTAGGGTTTGACATCTACAATTGACGACTCTGCTGGCAATGAAACTAGTCTCCAACACTATTTGGTTTTACAAAAAAATCATAGAAGGAAGAATTTAGTCGCCAATTAATTTACCACATAATAAAGGCGCATGGTGATGGGTTTCATCGTTTTAAAAAAAACACTATTTTGACCTGCGTTTTGAGATGGACCTAAATCTGTCTTCTATAGGGATTTTTTAACGACCCGGCCGGTTGTTCCGAGAGTTATAGCAAAATTTTCTCCATTTCTGTTTTCTTTATATGTTATTCAACTGTATTGTGTTGTATCGGGTTGGTTGGTTCGGTCCAGAGTGTTTCGTAGTGATATGAGACACTTAGTCTCCTATTTAGAAGTTTAAGTTGGAAAAGTCAACCAGATGTTGACTTATGAGTAAACGACTTCGGATTGGGATCTTTGTGGTTCGGATAGCTCCGTTAGATGATTTTAGAGTTAGGAGTATGCTCGAAATGTAATTTGGAGGTCCGTGATAGAATTAGGCATGAATTGACGAAAGTTGAAAATTTGGCGATTTTGGTCGGTAGTGGAAAATTTCGATATTAGGGTCGGAATTTAATTCTCGTAGTTGGAATAGGTTCGTAATGTCATTTGTGACATGTGAGTAAAATTTGAGGTCATTCGGACAAGGTTTGGTAGGTTTCAGCGTCGTTTGCGAAATTTTGGAGTTTAGAAGTTCTTAGGCTTGAATCCGAGTGTAATTTGGTGTTTTGATGTTGTTTTGAGTGATTCAAAGGTTCAACTAAGTTAGTATGATGTTATTGGATATGTTGGTATGTTTGGTTGAGGTCCCGAGAGCCTCAGGGTGATTTCGGGTAGTGGTCAGAGAGTTTGGGGTTGGAAAAATGCAACTGAAGTTGTTGTTGATGGTATTTCTGCACATGCAGAATGGGAACCGCAGGTGCGAGGTACGCAGAAGCGGATTTGAGGCGCAGGTGTGCAATTGGACCGCATGTGCATCTTGGTCCTCGCAGCTGCGATGACCGCAGGTGCGGTCAGTTGATCGTAGCAGCGGAGTAAGATTTGTTAATGAAATTCCACAGAAGCGGAGCCCTCTTAGATGCGGTTCCGTAGGTGCGCAAGTGGGACCGCAGGTGCGATTTTGCTAGGCAGGAAACCCCAGCTCGAGGTTTTGTTCTCCATTTTCGATTTTGGATTTGAGGAGCTCGGGAGAGAGGCAATTTTTTGAAGGATTTCAAGGAGCTACGTTGGGGTAAGTGATTCTAACCTATAATGGTATAAGTTTCATGAATCTATGGCTTTATTCATAAACTAATTGGGAATTAGAGCTAGAAATTTAGGAATTTAGGGCTTGGAAATTTGGAGAGTTAATTTTGAGGATTTGAGTGACCAATGAAGTCGGATTTTGATAAATTTGGTAAGCTTAGACTCATGAGTGAACGAGCTTTCTAGTTTTGTAACTTTTGTCGGGTTTCGAGACGTGGGCCCGAGGGGCGGGTTTGAGCCGATTTCGGGATTTTGGGATAATTTGACAATTTTTCTTGTGGAATTCATTCCATTATCGTATATTGATTGAATTGTACTGATTGTGAATAAATTCGGGGCATTTGGAGGCCAAGTCGAGAGGCAAGAGCATCGGGGGGTAGAGATTTGACCGGTTTTAAGTAAGTAACGATTGTGAATCTAGTCCTGAGGGTATGAATCCTCGGATTTCGTATCATTCTACTATTTTGAGGTGACGCACATGCTAGGTGACGAGCGTGTGGGTGTGCATCGTTGGGGATTGTGACTTGCTCCATCCCGTAGCAACTGTAGAGTTGCATATTTTGTTGAAACTATATAATACTTATGTGTTTTAGAAATAATTTCTGTAAATTGGGCTGAATGCCATGTTTGGGCCTTGTGCCAGTGTTGTTTGGACCCTTAGGGGCCTTTTCTTACTATCATCTCACTGTTTTCGATTGAAATTCTATACTCAGTCATGGTTATACATGTTTACTGTATAACTCAGTTTTATTACTATGTTTTGATGCATATAAATGTTGTTCTAGGCCGAGTTCCCTGCTCAACTGAAATGCCCGGGTGGCTTGAGAGGTTTATGACTGAGCGAGGCCGAGGGCCTGATTTGTGAGGGTATTTGATATAGGCCAAGGGCCTGAGTAATTTATGCCATGATTTGGCTTGATATAACGCTTGGGCTGAAGGAGCCCCTCCGGAGTCTGTACACCCCCCTAATGAGCGCAGATACCTACTGAGTGCGACTGCCGAGTGCTGAGTGATTGGGAGGCATGAGTGATGGTGAGGCATGCCCGAGGGGCTGTTACAAGTGATTGTGAGGTATGCCCGAGGGGCTGTATACTAGTGACTGTGAGGTTTGCCCGAGGGGCTGTATATGAGTGATGTTTTGCCCGAGGGGCTGCTTATGATTTCACCATTTTTGCTCACCTTTGAATTGAGACTCTGTTGAAACTGTTGAAAACATCTTTAAATGATTTTTACTGGAAACTGGATTTCAAACGAGATGGTTTTGATTCAAATACTGATTTGAAAGCATGTTGTATTTTACTGAGATTTCATGATGTGGGCTTTATGTATTTTTATTGATCGTCACTACTGCTCAGTCTTTATTTACTGTTATTACTTACTGAGTTGGCGTACTCACGTTACTCCCTGCACCTTGTGTGCAGATTTAGGCATTTCTGGACACTATTGAGGTTGCAGATTATTTTGACGTAGATTCTCGGAGTTAGCAAGGTAGCTGCATGACGATCACAACCCTGCTTTCCTCCTCCTTTATCTTCCCTTAGTTGTACTGGATTAATCCCTGACTATGTTAGTCTTTGTGTTTACAGACAGTTGTAGCAGTTGCTCATGGCTAGTGACACCCGATGTCAGGAATTTCATTCCGTATTTTTGTTTGATTTGAATTTCTGATGAAACTTTTATTGTTAAATAGCTTGAAAGTTATCTTTGAAATGAAATATTTCGTCATTTTGGTAATGAGTCGGCTAGCCTAGTACCATGATAGGCGCCATCACGACTTGGTAATTTGGGTCGTGACAAGTTGGTATTAGAGCCTAGGTTACATAGGTCTTACGAGTCATGAGCAGGTTTAGTAGAGTCTTGCGGATCGGTACGGAGACATCTGTACCTATCTTTGAGATGTTGCGGAACCCTTAGGAAGAATCTTACATTATTGAATTCTTGTCATGCGAATCCATTTATTTAGCCAGAAGTGTAACTCTTTGAACTCCTTCCATGCATTCGTATGCACACATAAGCGCTCGGTATCAACTATGCATCAACGACTTGTGATTTCCATGGATGAGGTGCATGATGTTATTTCAGCATGTTGATGATGGGAAATTCTGGAGGAGTTGAGGTCGGGTTTTGTCTGTGGCTTAAGTATTGGGATTTCAATTGTGTGAGCACGTGCATTTGGGACTTATATGTGCGTTTGTGCTCTTATTGGTAGGATTTGTGACTGGATGACTATGTGGTGAGTATGGTTTGATTCTGAGATGTGTTCAGATTATTTGAATGTGACAAGAAGAGTTTGATGGAAATGTAGCAAGGACTATTGGGTGCTTGAATTCTGTATGGATTTGGCGTATGACCTATGGGTGTGTTGAAGGACCTCTCATGTAGTTTAGTTGTGGAGTGAAGTAGATCTTCATGTAGTGTTATGAGTTCAGATTCAGGGGGATAAAGTGATTGCGAATAGCTATGATTATGGAGGAGTATAAAGAGATATCAGTTTGAGGCTAAGCATGTGGGGTTATCTCCTGCGGAGTGTCCTGGGGTTGTGTGATCCTTATGTTGTTTTGTAGCGATTTCTCTTTTACCTGTAAATGATATATATTGCAATCTGAGTTTAGATCACTTGTGTAAGTTGGCATGACTATTACAATGGTGAATGCGATATTTGCAGATAATTTGAAGTATTATATGGTTTGCGTTGCAAGAGCTCAGAAAGGATTTAGTTGAATCCCACTGCGGTATTATGGCAGTAATGGAGTATGGGCACTGTGAATTATTTTGTGTTTTGATCTATGGCCTTGAACCAAGTGGGGGAGTCTGTTATCGATGAGTTTATTGCACGATTATGTGTTGTGTTGGTTTCAATTGGGTTATACTAGTGAGTTAGTTATGGCTGCAGGCGTTGAGAGTGAGGATGACTCGAGTAAGGGAATTTCTGGATAGAGGTTGTATTTCGCTTTATGGGTATGTAGGAGTCATGGAATAATTGAGTGGCTAGTTGTGGAGGATGTAGTGTGCGTGGAATAGAAGATTGCTCGGTTGCTTAGAAGTGTGGATTACTTCCTAGGGTATTGGTGTGAAAATTGGGCACAGGTCGGTCGGTCTGTTTGATCAGTTTAATTGGGATTTGCGTAGAGTGGATGACTCTCGAGAATGGTTCTGAGGGATTCAAGGTTTATATGTAACAATTGGGAATCTTGAGGATGTGTATTTGGCTAGAAAATGAGATTCACATTGGAAGGCGTCAAGATTTGTGGTATTTCTATATCGTTGTGGGTTCTACATTTTGGTATCAAGAAAGGGAAGGAATAACTTAAATTCATAGAAAGTCTCTTCAGAGTAAGTATTTGAGTTGTGGTACTTTTGTGGGGCTTAAGAGAACATTCAATGGCTTATGAGCCTTAGGGCGGTGTGGTTTTGTGCTAGGGTCTCGCGTGGTGAGTTTTGGTTGAGGATTTTGGTATTATGGCAAGGAGAAGTATAATTTGAAGGAAATTCAGAAGGAACTCGGAGAAATAAGACAGCTTGGTAGTAGGTTGGATCGGCATTATAATGAGTAAGATCAATTCTTTGGGTGCTTATGATGTGGTAAGGATTCTACGTGTGATTCGTGGAAATGCTCTTGGGTTTTGGCGACCTGCATAGCTTGGTTGAGTTGGAGGGATTCAGTCCTGACGTTTTGGTTAAGTACAATGGGTTTCTGTAATGACCCAAAAAGGGGTCATCTCGCGTATTTCTAGCTAAACCTGTGTTCCGAGGTCAAGAGAACCTCCTTCTATCTTACCTCGCTTTGCGTGCGTATCCCGGGCGTGTAGCCGGGAAGCCGTTATGAGAAAAACTAATGAAATGATGTTTTTGTACTTAAAGAAAAAGTAGAGTTGACTTTGGTCAACATTTTTTGGTAAACGGACCCGGACCTATGATTTGACGGTCCCAGATAGTCCGTAGGAAAATATGGGACATGGGCATATGCCCAAAATCGAATTCCGAGGTCCCAAGTTCTAGAAATGAATTTTTGAAAAAAATTATTTTCTAAAAAATATACAAGGTTTTTGAAAATGAAATTCTATGTGAAACCTGTGGTATCGGACCCGTATTATGGTTCCGGAGCCCGGTACAGGTCCCATATATTATATTTGCTATGTATGTGAAATTTGGTAAGGAACGGAATCCATTTGACGTGATTCGGACCTAAATTGCAAAAGTGAGGTTTAAAGAAAGTTGTGAGAAATTTGATTGATTTTGAGGCCTAATTCGATGTTTCCTATCTTATTTTGGTGATTTGATTACATGAATAAGTCCGTAGGATGTTTTTGAGGTTGTGTGCACCATTGGTTTGGGGTTCCGAGAGCTAGGGTAAGTTTCGAGTAGGTCTCGGGGTGTGCTAGGCAAAAATACAGTTGTTGCAGGTTCTGAGAATTTCAAATATTTGAACCTGCCGGTGCGGTCCGCGGTCCCTTTTTCGCGGATCGATGTGGGAGATTTCGCGGCCACGTTCGCCTTGCGCGGTCCGCGGTGGAAAGCCTTCGCGGTCCACTTAGCGCGGCCCTCGGTGGAGGGGGCCTTCGCGGTCCGCGGTCGTTTAGCGCGGTCCGCAGTGGGGAACCTGAGAGGGGTATAAATAAGCGGGATTTTCAGTATTTTACTCATCTTTCAAGACTTCAAACATAAGAGGCGTTTTTTCCAAGCACTCCTTCTTCTCCAAAATAATTGTAAGTGATTTCTAACTCATTTTATTCACTCCTTAACTTCTTTCACAAGATTTCATCCTAGAATCTAGGGGTTTCATGGTAAAATTGGGAATTTGGGTAGTAACATAGGGTTTTCGAGAATTTAAGGAATTACCCGTGAATTGGCTATGAAATCATACAAAAATAATATATTAAAGATCCTTAGGTTATGGGTGAGTATTTCCTTCATGAATTTTCGGAATCAGAGCGTGCGGGCCAGGGGGTGGATTTTGGGATTTCTTCAAGAATGATGAATTGACTAAGTAAATAGGAGAATTCCATGCTTTTGAGTATAATTTGATATATTTACGTAACTGTTGATTAGTTTCGACTCCTTGGGTGACGAGTTTGGAGTTTCGGGCGCATTTTTGAACCGGGGAGTAGGTATTCGCGAGGTGAATCTCCTTTCTAACCTTGTAAGAGGGAATTGTCCCCATAGGTGATCTAAATGCTATGTGTTAATGTTTGTGGGGGTTACGTACGTACCAAGTGACGAGAGTCCGTACGTAGCGGCTATTATTGTTATGTCCGGGTGGTTAGGCCCACATCATGCCTTGTGTTTTTCCTTGAAATGAACTATATGCTTTGTGAATTTATGTTATATGCGGCTTTGTTTCCCTGAGATCCTGGAATTTGAGAATTTTAAAGGAATTAATCACTGGAAAGTAATTTATGAGAATATTGTGTGTGCATGTGACCTCTTCGCAATTTATATTCTGCGAGCGGTGTGTTATTCCCCCCACTCTCATGGGAGCGGGCCGTACGCCACGGCGAGATTGAACGATGAAATTATGGTTCGGGCCGTTCGACCTTAGGCAGTGCACATATATGATTATTATGATGGCTCAAGCCGGTTGTCCTTACCCCGTATGCGCATGCTAAATTGTTAAAGATTTCATGGATATTGAAATGGCAGATATTTGGGGGAAAAATGAAGTAGTAATTGTTTATTTACTTCCAACATTTACTCGAATTGCAGTTACCTTTAACGTTTACTGTTTTTATCATCCTCATATGCCTATTGTTGTTATCATACATTGTTAAGTTATACTGTTGGACCCTAGTGAGTGTCAAGTCGAATTCTCGTCACTACTTCTTCGAGATTAGACGGGATACTCACTGGGTACATATTTATTATGTACTCATGCTACGCTTCTGAACTTAATTGTACAGGTTCTGAGGCGGGTGCATCTGGTTATCAGACCGGAGCTCGATTTTGAGTATAGATTGGACCTGACTTCACGATGAGCTGCTTCCCCTGACGACCCTCGGCAACACCATGGAGTTTCTTTTGTTATTCCCCGTCTATTTACTCCAGACAATGGGACAGTTTTATTATGTCTTGTGTATATTCTGTCAGAATGCCTGTAGGAGTCGTGACACTAGTTCCTGGCACACACGTAGTAGACATTTCATATTTTTGGGCTGTATATATATATATATATATATATATATATATGTTGATTCAGGGTCTTGTATGGTTTCTTTTGCTTAAGTTGGTTGATTTAACTATTTCCACTTAATGTTACGAATATTAAATGTGGCGAGTATTGGAACGTTTGTCAAATAAAGGAAATTCACTATAAATTTAAGTGTTGGCTTGCTTGACCCCGTTGTTGGGCGCCATCACGACCTGACTTAGGATTTTGGGTTGTGACAACATGGTATCAGAGCTCTAGGTTCACGTAGGTCTCGCGAGTCATGGGCAAACCTAGTAGAGTCCTGCAGATCGATGCGGAGACGTCTGTATTTATCTTCGGGAGGCTATTGGGTGTTAAGAACTCTCTCTTTATTCATATTCTATCGTGCAGTCGATGGTTTACTAAAAACTCATTCTTCTATTCTCTCACAGATGGTGAGGACGCACGCATTCGATGTTCCAGAACCGGGAGGGGCCGCTACCCCCGCCGTCAGAGACCGTGGCAGAGGCGAGGGGAGGGCACAAGCCCGAGGTAGGGGATGAGGGCGTCCTAGAGCTATTCCAGCTGCACCACCACCATAGGATCCTATCATAGAGGACCAGGACGAGGTGCCCCTAGCAGATCCTGCTCTAGTGGACTTCATGACGGCGCCGGGCTTCCAGGAGGTTATGGGCCGTATGATGCAGTTTATGGACACTATGTCCCAGGCTGGTTTATTTCTAGCAGACCCTTCCACTTCTCAGGAAGGAGGGGGAGTCTAGACCCCTACTGCCCAGGTTGCATGTCAGACAACATCATTACATCATACCCCGGGTACACTGCCCGTGGGTGGGGTCCAGCCTGTAGCAGCAGCACCTGAGCCCAGACTAGCTACGGACGGCGATCCACAGAAGTTGTTGGATAGATGGACTCGACTGCACCCTCCAGCCTTCGGGGGTGAGCGCGGCGAGGATGACCAGGATTTCATTGACAAGTTCAGGGACAGACTGCACAACATGAGGATATTAGAGTCCCATGGAGTGGACTTCACTACCTTCTGGTTAGAGGGTAGAGCTTGCAAATGGTGGCATTCCTATATTCTCAGCAGGCCAGCAGATTCTCCTCTTATCACTTGGGAGCAGTTCACTCAGATGTTTCTGGAAATATATATCCCACCCTTTGAGAGCGAAGAGCTGCGGTATCAGTTTGAGAAGCTAGAGCAAGGACAGATGTCAGTGACAGATTATGAGGCTAGATTATCAGACTTGTCCCGTCACACACTCATGATACTACCTACTGATGCTGAGAAAGTGCGGAGATTTGTGGCTGGGTTGCATCCAGGTATTAGGGCCACCATGGCCCGAGAGGTGGAGATGGGTACTCCTTATCAGCTCGTGGTGGAGATTGCCCGCAGGATCGAGGGGTATCGATCGAGGAGCAGGGAGAAGGGGCAGAAGGACAAGAGGGATAGATTCTCCGGGGATTTCAAAGGTGCCCCAGCTAGGGGCAGAGGTGAGTTTGGTAGTGGTCAGCTCAGCAGGACTTCATATTCAACACCTCCACCACCTCCCCGAGGTGTTCCAGCGAGGGCTCATTTCAGCGCCATGCCAGAGAGTTCCTACTGCCCTTCAGCCATTCAGAGTTCACCCAGTGGTTATTCCAGTCATCCAAGATCCTCCAGTCCCCACTTCAGTGTTATGCCAGAGAGTACACATCGCTCTCCGGCCATTTAGGGTTCTTCTTGGGGGCAGTAGGCTATGGTACCTGGAGGTTGTTATGAGTGTGGGGATCCAGGTCATATGAAGAGGCATTGTCCCAGGCTTGGGGGCGAAGCAGTGCAGCAGGGTTATCAGGCGATGGGTCCAGCACCAGCAGTTCGGCCACCTAGAGGTGGAGGGCAGGTTGGCAGGGATCGTCCTAAAGGTGGAGGCCAGTCGGGGGGAGGTCAGTCAGCTCCTGTTCACTCTGGTGGAGCTCAGTCTTCCGGTGCTCCAGCTAGATTCTATGCTATTCCGGCTAGATCAGATGTAGTGGCCTCAGTCGCCGTGATCACCGGAATTATTTCAGTATGTGGTAGAGAGGCATCAGTGTTATTTGATCCAGGATCCACCTATTCGTATGTTTCAGTCTTATTTGCTCATTTTTTGGATGTTCCTCGTGAGTCCTTGGGTTCTCCTATATATGTGTCCACTCCTGTGGGCGATTCTGTAGTGGTATACCGGGTCTATCAGTCTTGTGTGATCACCTTCTGTGGGTTCGAGACTAGAGCGGACCTTCTATTGCTCGACATGGTTGATTTCAAGGTTATTTTAGGCATGGATTGTCTATCTCCCTATCACGCCGTGCTAGATTGCCATGCCAAGAAAGTTACTTTGGCCATGCCCGAGTCGCCTAGGCTAGAGTGGAGAGGTTCCTCAGTTAGTGCGGCCAGCCGAGTTATTTCATTCCTGAAAGCTCGACACATGGTCGAGAAGGGTTGTCTGGCATATCTTGCTTATGTGCGGGACACCACCGCCGAGTCTCTGACGATTGATTCAGTGCCAGTTGTTCAAGAGTTTGCTGATATATTTCCTTCAGACCTTCTGGCATGCCTCCGGATCGTGATATTGATTTCTGCATTGATGTAGCTCCAGGCACCCAGCCTATTTCCATTCCCTCGTACCGTATGGCTCGGAAAGAGTTGAAGGAGTTGAAGGGGCAGCTTGAGGAGTTGTTAGCTAAGGGGTTTATCAGACCGAGTGTATCATTGTGGGGTGCTCCAGTCCTATTTGTGCAGAAGAAGGATAAAGTCTATGCGGATGTGTATTGATTACCGCAGTTGAACAAAGTCACCATTAAGAACAAGTATCCTCTGCCGCGCATCGATGATTTGTTTGACCAGTTACAAGGTTCTAGGGTGTTTTCTAAGATTGATTTGAGATCGGGATATCATCCGTTGTAGATCCGGGCCTCAGATGTCCCGAAGACTGCTTTTCGTACGAGATATGGCCATTATGAGTTCCTGGTGATGTCCTTTGGCTTGACTAATTCCCCAGCAGCATTTATGGACTTGATGAATAGGGTGTTCAAGACGTATGTTGATTCCTTTGTCACTGTCTTCATTGATGACATCTTGATTTACTCACGCAGCTTGGGTGAGCAGGAGCAGCATTTGAGAGCTGTGCTCAAGACCTTGCGGGAACAGAATTTATATGCTAAGTTCTCCAAGTGTGAGTTCTGGTTGGATTTTGTGGCATTCATGGGGCATGTGGTATCCGGAGAGGGTATCAAGGTTGATCCTCAGAAGATTGAGGCAGTTCAGAGTTGGCTGCATCCTACTTCAGCTATAGAGATCAGGAGCATTTTGGGCCTAGCAGGCTATTATCGCCTCTTTGTGGAGGGGTTTTCTTCTATTGCAATCCCATTGACTAGATTGATTCAGAAGAATGCCCCGTTCCGATGGTCCGACGAGTGTGAGGCGAGCTTTCAGAAGCTCAAGACAACATTGACCTCAACACCAGTTTTGACATTTCCTTCCGGTTCTGGGATGTATACGGTGTATTGCGATGCTTCACGCGTTGGTTTGGAATGTGTGTTGATGCAGGAACAAAGAATTATTGCTTATGCTTCACGCCAGCTGAAGGTTCGTGAGAAGAATTACCCCGTGCACGATTTGGAGTTGGCAGCGATTGTTCTTGCTCTTAAGATTTGGAGGCATTATCTGTATGGGGTGTCTTGTGAGGTTTATACGGATCACCGCAGCTTACAACACTTGTTCAAGCAGAGGGATCTTAATTTGAGGCAGCGTAGATGGCTTGAGTTGTTGAAGGATTATGATATCACCATTCTTTATCATCCGTGCAAGGCAAACGTGGTAGCAGATGCCTTAAGCAGGAAGGTAGAGAGTATGGGTAGCTTGGCCTACATTGCAGCAGAGGAGAGACCTCTAGCCTTGGACATTCAGTCTTTGGCTAACCTCCTAGTGAGGTTAGACCTTTCGGAGCCTCGTCGAGTTTTAGCACATGTGGTTACTCAGTCTTTGTTATTGGGAGAGATTAAGGCTCGGCAGTTTGATGATCCGTACTTGGTAGAGTTACGGGACACAGTAGTTCAGGGTGGCGCCAAGGAGGTTACTATTGGCGAGGATGGTGTTCTGAGACTTCATGGCCGTCTATGTGTTCCTAATGTTGAGGGCCTGAGGGAGAGGATTCTAGAGGAGGCACACAGTTCTCGGTATTCGGTTCATCCTAGTGCTACGCAGATGTATCGTGATTTGACGCATCATTTCTGGTGGAGGCGGATGAAAAGGGACATTGTGGAGTATGTGGCTAGGTGTCTTTATTTCCAGCAGGTTAAGTATGAGCACCAGAGGCCAGGAGGCCTACTTCAGCAGATGCCCATTCCTGAGTGGAAGTGGGAGCGCATCACTATGGACTTCGTGGTTGGGTTACCCCGGACCTTGCGGAAGGTGGACGTGGTTTGGGTCATTGTGGATAGATTTACCAAAACGGTGCATTTCGTTCCGGTGGCTACTACATATACTTATGAGAGGTTAGCACAGATATATATTTGGGAGATAGTCCGGTTGTACGGTGTGCCGGTGTCCATTATATCAGATCGAGGTCCTCAATTCACCTCGCACTTCTGGAGAGCATTGCATAGTGAATGGGTACCCAGATAGATCTCAGCACAGCATTTCACCCTCAGACTGATGGTCAGTCAGAGCGTACAGTTAAGATATTGGAGGACATGCTCAGGGCATGTGTGATTGACTTCGGAGGTAAGTGGGACCAGTTCTTGCCTTTGGCTGAATTTACTTACAATAATAGTTATCAGTCCAGCATCGAGATGGCTCAATTTGAGGCTTTGTACGGTTGGCGATTTCGTTATCCTATCGGGTGCTTTGAGCCTTGCGAGGCTAAGTTATATGGCACTGACCTGGTGAAGGATGCCTTAGAAAAGGTAAAGTTGATTTACGAAAGGCTCCGCACTGCAGAGTCCAGACAAAAGAGTTACGGGGATCAGAGGGTGCGTGATATATCATTTATGGAGGGAGACAAGGTTCTGTTGAAGGTCTCGCCGATGAAGGGTATTTTAAGGTTCGGGAAGAAGGGCAAGCTGAGCCCACGGTTCATAGGCCCTTTCGAGGTGTGGAGGCGAGTTGGCGAGGTTTCTTATGAGCTAGCCTTACCTCCCAGTTTATCAGGAGTTCATCCGGTCTTTCTTGTATCCATGTTCCAGAGGTACCACGCCGACTTCTCTCACGTGGTTGATTTCAGCACTATTCAGTTGGATGAGAGGTTGGACTACGAGGAGGATCCAGTTGCTATTATTGGTAGACATGATCGCCAGTTGAGGACCAAGAGAGTTTCTGCAGTGAAGGTCCATTGGAGGGGCCAGCCAGTCGAGGAGGCGATTTGGGAGTCCGAGTCCGATATACGGAGCCGATATCCCCATCTTTTCCCCGATTCAGGTATCTTTCTATGTCCGATTGAGGACGAACGTTTGTTTTAGAGGTGGAGATGATAATGACCCAAAAAGGGGTCAGCTCGCGTATTTCTAACTAAACCTGTGTTCTGAGGTCAAGAGAACCTCCTTCTATCTTACCTTGCTTTGCGTGCGCAGCCCGGGCGTGTAGCTGGGAAGCCGTTATGAGAAAAACTAATGAAATGATATTTTTTTACTTTAAAAACATTTTTTTGGTAAACGAACCCGATCCTATGATTTGACGGTCCCAGAAGGTCCGTAGGAAAATATGGGACTTGGGCGTATGCCCGGAATCGAATTCCGAGGTCCCAAGTTCGAGAAATGAATTTTTGAAAAAAATTATTTTCTGAAAAATATAAAAGGTTTTTGAAAATGAAATTCTATGTGAAACCTATGGTATCGGGCCTGTATTATGGTTCCGGAGCCCGGTACAGGTCTCATATATTATATTTGCTATGTCTGTGAAATTTGGTAAGGAACGGAATCCATTTGACGTGATTCGGACTTAAATTGCAAAAGTGAGGTTTAAAGAAAGTTGTGAGAAATTTGAATGATTTTGAGGCCTAATTTGATGTTTCCTATGTTATTTTGGTGATTTGATTACACGAATAAGTCCGTAGGACATTTTCGAGGTTGTGTACACCATTGGTTTGGGGTTCCGAGGGCTCGGGTAAGTTTTGAGTAGGTCTCGGGGTGTGCTAGGCGAAAACACAGTTGTTGCAGGTTCAGAGAATTTCAAATCTATGAACCTGCCGGTGCGGTCCGCGGTCCCTTTTTTGCGGCCCGCGGTGGGAGTCCTCACGGCCGCAGTCGCCTTGTGCGGTCCGCGGTGGAAGGCCTTTGCGGTTTATGGTGAGGGGTCCTTCGCGGTCTGCGTTCGTTTAGCACGGTCCGCGGTGGGGAACCCGAGAGGGGTATAAATAAGCAGGATTTTCAGTATTTTACTCATCTTTTCAGACTCCAAACATAAGAGGCGATTTTTCCAAGCACTCCTTCTTCTCCAAAACAATTGTAAGTGATTAGCGCTCCCCCTTTTTCTATCACACGGGTTAGGTACGGAGAGATCGGGTTTATGACATTCTGGACAAATCCTTAAAGGAAAAGGGTTTAAGGAAGAGTCGCCACCTAATGATTTTTATGGTGTGTTAGGACACCTAGAGTTGATAACTCATAAACTAGTTTGCATTACCAGAGATTGGGTAAGGGCTTGAAATTATCCCAAGGGGAAGGTGTTAGGCACCCCTTAAGATCTACAACTGTGGGTCCCAGCCAAGAAATTTTGTGAATTTGGACGATTTACAAGTAGCAAGCAAGGTTCATATAAGATGGGATTTCAAACAGGTGTGAAAATCTTTAAAGGTTTTTGGAAAACATTAGAATAAACATTTGAAAAGAAATTGTCCTAGGTTTAAAGTAATACGGATCACATCAATGAAATACCCGGTATGTCACACCTCGAAGAGGGGCTACACATGGTATTAGCGCACCAGTCATCATATCTGTATTCTACCCTTCCCACAGCGTAAAGGTTACTTAAAGCACGTGTGTTGGTCACGAATGCTTCTTGCGTGCTATTACCCGTCCCATCCTATAAGTCCTGGAGGGTATTTAAGACTACTGATCCTACAATGTAAGTACTAGGACGAACCCCTAGGTTTAAAGGAGAAAATGCTAAGCGACATACATAACAACAATTAGGACTACATGTATGGGAACACATAAAGGAAAATAATAGGCTCACACATCCCCCACAAGTAATCACATAAATAGCACGTCTCGAACACAATCAAGGTCTCAAAGGCAGGATTCAAAACAGGGATTTTGAGTTGAAAAGAAAAACAGTGAGTTTCAACAGTTTTTGGTAAAAGGATTTGTTTTGAAAAACTTAGTAGTGAAAGCAAAAGGTTCAGTTAAGACTGAGTGATTCAAAAGGATGATTGATTTTTCAGAAATGCAGTAGTTTAGACACAACAGTAAGAATTAAGAGTGCGTAGCAGTTTTAAAATTTTCAATAAAAGAGAAGATAACCTTTAGAAAATCAGTAATCAGAAGCAAAGCAAGATTTTAAATAAAACAGAGTAACCTCGAACGGGGGTGGCTTACTTTGAAATCCAGTAATTCAAAAATAGAGCAAGAATCAGTAGTTTAAAGGAGTGTTTAGTAATAGAGAGTGATTGCACAACTTTAAGAACCGATAATTTTAAAGTAAAGCAAGGATTCAAACAAACAAAGTGACTTTGTAAGGGGAAGGATTTGTTTTGAAAATCTATTAATTGTTGGGCAGACAAGAGTGAAAATAATTACACACAGCAAGGTTCTCAGATCCCCAGAAGAGACTGATTAGCTTTACAAATCGTTTTAAACACAAACAAGACGTAAAACGATTGATTGGGTTTTAATAAGTATTAGGACTAAGGTTTGCCTAGGCGGGTGTATACATTGCCTATTTTTGTTTTAAGGGTGAACATGCAGAATTTAGTTCTGATTTTAAAGATATGCAGGATAGTATACCTGCAGAAACGTATTAAACCACTTAACTACATTTTAGCGATATTTATCAGATTAGACACATGCTAATTAGGTGTTTAGTAAAATATAACTTGACACAAACATGCTTAAGATAAGGTCCTAAAGAACATAATATCTAATGCGCACAGGGATACCAAAAGACATGGTTTCTAAATGCTATGATTTCTGAAAATTGCAGTAATGATACCTTATAACAGTTTTATTACTTGTTGTGGTTATTAACTGTGAACATGGCTTATAGAATGAAGGGAACATAATGGACATGCTGAAATAAAGAGCCTACACATGAATTCTATTGCATGATATGCATGTCCTAAACATGATACTATTGCACACATAAGGAGATAAATCCTATAGTCATGATTTCTACCCATTATTATACTAAACATGCATAGTCACCCCCATATTCACTATCCAAACCCCAATATATGTTTACAAGTTATTACAAACCAATAATAATGAATTACAGTAGAAAAAGGAAAATAAGAAGTTACTTCTATAGGGAGCCTTCAATCAGGCCCAATCTTCCAACCTCACTCCTTTTGAGTTTCACAGCCTTACATGGCCTGGGTGCGGCAAAGCTCCCTAGGGCCCCAATGGGTCTCTGGCCAATACCAGCACCCAAACAAATTGCCAAAAGTTGAGACAAGTGCAGTCAGAATTACCAGCCTTGTGTGTCAGAGTTCAATGAGTACTCACAGGTACTCAAGGCAGTGCTCACACGAAGGGGGTAGGACCTAAAGTTCTAAGGGTAGTGTGAAGTGCTTATAGTTTAAAAGAGTTGAACTTGAAAAGGTAGTTCTGAAATAACAGTTTTGAAAATGACTTTAGAGGACAATGTAAGAGTTTTATGAAAAGATAGTTTGCAAAAGGAAAGAAACAGGCCAATCACAACTCAGCAGAGGTACATGGTTCAAGAGACAAACTCAAACAGGGGAAAGGGAGTTGGGGACAAGTAATTCGCATGATAGCAGCAAACTTATACACAATTAGTCCTTAAAATAAAGTTACCTGTTCTCAAACAATCACAACTATCACAGTGCATTAAGTATTGAACAGAGTCACATACTCGATGCAGACTTGAATCATATGACAACTAAGCATTATGTAGAGGGGACATACTTATAGTATTAGGAGTCATGCAGAAGATGAAAACATATAAGAGATACTAGTCATGCTGAGATAAGAGTAAAAGTAGCCACATAGGAAAAATAGGTATGCTAGTTTAACAGGAGTCAAAAAAGTCATAGTGAATCACACAAGGGAAAGTAGGAGACATATTAGGCTAAAAAGGAAAAGGGGATAATAGGGACATGCTAGTTACATGGTAGACAATAGATCCATAAGTAAAAGCAAAAAAGAAATAACAGGTATCTTAACATGAACTGAAGCATATTATTTTGGGATGCTATAAACTTAAATCAGAACATACTAGTGATAAGTGAGAGCAAAGAAGAAAAGAGCAAAGTGATAACATGATATTAGCCTTGGCTTACAGTTGGCTAATAAGAGACAAGAGCAGAGAACAATAGTAGAGCAAAGAGAGAAAGAGAGAAAGAACACAAAAGAGAATGTAGAATAGTATTGATTGATCTCTGTCTGTCGTGTTATTGAAAAACATAAGGTATTTATAGTTTTAAAATAGGTAGTAAAATACAATAGTAATAAAAGAGGACAAAATCCAATCAGTGTAAAAAAATACACGGATCCCTTAAATAGGGGATTCAAATTCAAAAATGGTAAAGACCTATAGCCACATAAGGTAAACAAAATTAGCACCAAGTTTTAAATAAGGAAGGAATTTGGGCCTGTTAAGTAACAGGGGATTCGAAATCAATTAGCCAAAGAATCAGGACAGTCATTCCCTTAACTCCGGGGATTCTAATTAACACATATGGGCAAGGTAAAAAATTAATCAGGACTCAATCAAAGAAAACATGTTTACTAAGAAATAAAGCAAGCAATTAAGACCAAGGCTCAGAATATGCTAATTAAGGCAGCAAACAGTAAGAATAAATTACCACAGACGAGTCAATCAATTTGGGATAGCAGTAAAAGTATGGTCTGTCAATCAGACCTTTAAGTATGGAGCCTAGCATATAATCACATAAGAGTCACAACCACATAAATAAGCAGGAGCACTTACACATAGTATACAGGTTAAAGATGCAAGTCTGAGCAACCCCAATGGTCACAAGCATAAGCTAAGCTAAGGAAGCTTAGCAAAATTCATTCAAACATATAGTTGCAGAAACTCAAGCGAACAGTCGTACTAGTACACATAGTCTCATGTAGTGGTCTAGAAAAATTAGGGTTTTCAACATAGGCAAGTTAAAAGGCAGTAAAAACATAGTATCAGTAGACATTCAAAGGAAAAACTCAAACATACAGGTGAAATCAGTTCGAACCCGGGTAGGAAAAACTTAGAGGAAACCCTAGTTTTAATAGGGAACAAAAACGTTTAAAACCAAAGAATCGTAAAGATCGAGTCGAGAATGGTACAAAACATAAGAGAATAAGCTTAAAATTGCTAAAAGATAACAGAGATTTAAGTGGTTTAGGTCAAAAGAAAGGTTTCATAAGAACCAAAGTAAAAAATAGGAGAACATGCCGTGAAACCCATGGATAGTGGTGAGGAAGGCATGACAGTGTCAAAACCCCACCAGAGAAGGCCGGAAACAACCAAAGCAGCAACGCAGTAGTTGTTGGGCATGGTAAAGACCACTGAAGGTCTCAAAGATGAAGTAGACTGGAGAAAGAGGCGTCAAGGCGGCTGGTGGTAGAAAGGGGAGAAGCTGGAGGTGGCCGGAGAGAGGCTGAGGGCCATCAGAGAAGAAGACGAACCAGAAGGTTCTAGAGAGAAGAAGGAGAGGAAGAGACGAGAAAAGAGAGAGAGTGAGAGGTCTTGAAGACTGAGACAAGAGAGTGGGGGGTCGTTTAATTTAATTAAGGTAACTAAAATATGGACCGTTGATCTCATATGATCGACGGTTCAGATCAAACCTAGGTTGGGCTGGGTAAATAAAAGGGTTTGGGCTGGGTATTTTAGGGTTCTGATGGGTTAAAAGACTAGGCTAAAATCTGGCTAAAATTTAAATAACTATGGCTAACTATTAAATACCCAATAAAAATAGGTAATTAATTAGTTAAAATATCTAATAATTATGAAAAGATGAAATTAAGTTTAAATAGGTAAAATTACAGTAATTAACTGATATTGAGTGTAAGAAATGCATAAGTTCCGAACTAAAATAATACAAAATGTCTAATTGGGCCATAATTGCAAAATTAGTGTAATTGAAATTAAATAAGACCCAATTGACTAATTCGTGAAACAATTGGTAATAGATAGATAATGATTATAAATAACATGATGAGCTAGGAAGTATTTTTGAAATTATTTAGAGCATAATTTATGAATTATTTTAAATATGAGATATTAAATAAACAGGGAAATAATTTAAATAAAAATATGGAAATAATAGAAAAAATACTCATTATTGCAAAGAGTAATTTCGAGAGCTTATATGCAAGTTTGAAAATAATTTGAGGAAAAATTGGGTATCAACAACTGCCCCTCTTTACCCGGAAAGGATGAAAGAGTTGTCGGGTAAAGATATGATGGCCATTTATTACTGAATGGAACTTCGTGAGAGAATTAGGCCGTACCCTGGCTTCTGAGCTGCCTACGTACCCCTGGTCTTACAAGAATCAGGCCATATGTTGTTCCGGAATCATCGGCGAAATATACCAGTGATGTTTCACAAGAACGGACTCAAGGTGCGAGGTACATTTTATGATGATGTCCTTAGACCATGATGTCCTGGTCCATGAATCGCTTGGTGCAGGATTCGCAGGCTATGCAATGATGTTCTCGGGCCATGATGATGGTGCTTCTGAACCATGATGCCTTTGAATAATGATGTGCAAGTTGAATAAAAGAGATCCTCAGGCCATGAAATGCAGTAGTATGATGCTGACAAGATAGAGCTTAGTCTTGCGATTTGCAAAAGGAAAGAGGGGCAGAGCTTAGCCCGAAAGAAAGCGTAAATAAATAACGTAAAGAAAGGTGATTGCTTTGAAAAGGTAGATAGGAGTTTTGCGTAATGAAGTAGAATGCGGAGAGAGGTAGCGTGGAACCTCGGAAGGCAGAATGATAGCCTTATGCAATGTAGGAAATAAATGTAGGGGAGGTAGCTCTTAACCTCGGAAGGAAGAATGGTAGCCTTGTGTAATGCAAGAATAAAGTGCAGAAGAGGTAGCGTAGAACCTCGGAAGGCATAATGGTAGCCTTATGCAATGTGAGAAAATGCAGGGAGACAATGCTTAGTCTCGGAAGGCAGAACAGTAGCCTTATGCAAAGATGCGAATGCAGGGGAGGTAGAGCTTAACCTTGGAAGACAGAATAGTAGCCTTATGCAATGTGAGAAAATGCAGGGAGATAGTGCTTAGTCTCGGAAGGCAGAACAATAGCCTTATGCAAAGATGCGAATGCATGGGAGGTAGAGCTTAACCTCGGAAGGCAGAATGGTAGCCTTATGCAGTGTACAATGAAGATGGAGGTAGATCTTAACCTCGGAAGGCAGAATGGTAGCCTTATGCAAAGATGCGAATGCAGGGGAGGTAGAGCTTAACCTCGGAAGGCAAAATGATAGCCTTATGCAATGCGAGAAAATGCAGGGAGACATTGCTTAGTCTCGGAAGGCAGAACAATAGCCTTATGCAATGCGAGGAAATAAAATGACAGTAAGAGTTCTTAGCTGATGATAAATTTTGGTGATATGATTGTTCTGAATGAAGCGTTGTTTGCGATAATAGTAAGCGTCGGCATGTGCGACGAGTTCGAGAGCGTATCCTTGAGAAGTATGCATCTAGCGGGGATAATAGGATGTTTTGGGCTTTCGCCATATTTGTGCCTGCATCCAAAGAAAAATCGTGAGTTCTGTAAATGGGAGGGTTAGTTCGTATCCCCACTGGCTCGGCTCGGCCTATCTTCTTGGTAATGATAACTTTGTTGTACCATGGGGGTAGCGTTGCTAAACAAGCTATTTTGGGAAGTAAATATGCATGGTTTTTTATAAAATATAACATACAATTTAAAAAAAATTTCTTTGGATGAATCGACGACCACGACGCGGTTCAAGACATTGCAGCCTCTCTTGCTACAGAATTTTGAGGGTCCTCCTCAAAATTCTGCCCCAGTTTGATAGGTGAATGCGTCTAGCTGCTGCTTGTGCGGCGACCGACTGAACTTGCTTCGGAATTTTGAGGTCCCTCCTCAAAATTCGGCCCCAGTTTCCATTCATGGGGAACTGAAATTTTTATTAAAATATGACCGAACCCATAGGGCTGCCTACGTATCCCCTCTTAAACGGGAATCAGGTCAGGCGTAGTTCAATTTACAACATTGAGAAAAGCATAAAGAGTTACACATAGTAGCTCTTGACTGCATCTGAGTTGATTGGTTTAGGCCTAACTTCTCCATCCATTTCTGCAAGTATGAGTGCTTCTCTTGTCAGCACTCGGTGAACTATGTACGGGCCTTGCCAGTTGGGAGAGAATTTCTCTTTGGCTTTGTCTTGGTAAGGGAAGATTTTTTTTAACACCAGCTGCCCCGGTGTGAATCGTCTCGGCCTGACTTTCTTGTTGAAGGCTCTGGTCATTCTATTCTGATATATCTAACCATGACAAACTGCGTTCATTCTCTTTCTGTCTATGAGGGCCAATTTCTCATAACGGCTTCTTACCCATTCTATGTTGCTGAGCTCAGCTTCTTGTATGATTCTCAGAGATGGAATTTCAACTTCAGCAGGAATGACAACTTCTGTACCGTATACCAACATGTAAGGAGTTGCCCCGGTTGATGTGCGAACCGTGGTGCGGTATCCCAGTAGGGCGAATGCCAGCTTCTCGTGCCACTTCTTGTGCTTCTCTATCATCTTTCTCAATATCTTCTTGATGTTCTTGTTGGCAGCCTCAATGGCTCCATTCATCTGCGTTCTATATGCTGTGGAGTTCTTGTGCTTGATCTTGAAGGTTTCACACATTGCTTTCATCAAATCACTATTTAGGTTGGAACCATTATTGGTGATGATCGACTCTGGAACTTCGAACCGACAAACAATGCGGTCGCGGACATAGTCGGCCATGACCTTCTTAGTAACTGCTTTGTAAGATGCTGCTTCGACCCATTTGGTGAAATAGTCAATGGCAACCAAAATGAACCTGTGTCCATTGGAGGCTTCAGGCTCGATTGGTCCAATAACATCCATGCCCCAAGCGACGAACGGCCAGGGTGAACTTGTTACGTTAGCTCACTGGGAGGTATCTTTATCATATCCCCATATATCTGACATCAGTGGCATTTGCGGACATACTAGATGCAATCTGTTTCCATGATCATCCAGAAATGACCAGCCCGAAGTATATTCTTTGCTAGAACAAACTCGTTCATATGAGGACCGCATGTACCAACATGTATTTCCTCCAACAACTTCGTTGCTTCCTTTGCTTCGACACATCTTAGCAAACCCAGATCGGGAGTCCTCCTGTACAGGATTCCTCCGCGGTGAAAGAAGTTGTCTGATTACCTTCTAAGAGTGCGCTTCTGAGTAGCGTTTGCAAGCTCTGGGTACTCTCCCTCTGCCAAGTACTCCTTGATATCATGAAACCAAGGTTTTCCGTCTGCTTTATCTTCAACATGGGCGCAGTAAGCCGGCTGATTCTAGATCCCCACTGGGATGGGATCAATGAAGTTCTTGTTTGGATGCTGGATCATAGATGACAAGGTATCCAATGCATCGACGAACTCATTCTGGATTCTAGGAACGTGCCGGAATTCAATCTTTGTGAACCTCTTTCTCAATTCCTACACACGATGTAGGTATGGCAATATTTTGGAATTCTTGGTCGCGCATTCTCCTTGGACTTTGTGTTTCAATAAGTCTGAATCATGAATCACTAATAATTCATGAACATTCATGTCGATGGCCAAGTTGAGCCCCAAGATGCAAGCCTCAAATTCAACCATGTTGTTGGTGCAGGGGAACCTGAGTTTGGCGGATACCGGGTAGTGCTGACCGGTTTCTGAAATTAAGACTGCTCCAATACCCACGCCTTTGAAGTTTGTAGCCCCATCAAAGAACATCCTCCATCCATCGTAGGATTCTGCAATGTCCTCTCCTACGAATGACACTTCTTCATCGGGGAAATACGTTTTCAATGGTTTGTATTCTTCGTCCACATGATTTTCAGCAAGATGATCGGCTAAGGCTTGTCCCTTGACCTCCTTCTGAGTTACGTAAATGATTTCGAACTCACTTAACATGATCTTCCATTTAGCTAGCTAGCCAGTGGGCATGGGCTTCTGAAAGATGTACTTTAGCGGATCCATCCTCGATATGAGGTACGTTGTGTAGGCACATAAATAATGCCTCAGATTTTGTGCGATCCAAGTCAAAGCACAACAGGTGCGTTCTAATAGAGAATACCGGGCCTCATACGGAGTAAACTTCTTGCTGAGGTAGTAAATTGCTTGCTCTTTCCTCCCTGTTTCGTCATGTTGCCCGAGAACGCAACTGAAAGCTCTATTTAACACATCAAGGTAGAGTAATAGAGGTCTACCCGGCTCTAGAGGTACCAAGACTGGTGGTGTTGAGAGGTACTCTTCGATTCTGTCGAAGGCCTTTTGACAATCCTCAGTCCATTTGGTGGCAACATCCTTTCTTAGCATTTTGAAAATCAATTCACAAATGACAGTGGACTGGGCTATGAACCGGTTGATATAATTGGGCCTTCCCAGAAAGCTCATAACATCCTTCTTGTTCCTTGGTGGCGGCAATTCTTGGGTGGCCTTGACCTTTGATGGATCTAGCTCTATTCCTCGATGACTGACAATGAATCCTAGCAGCTTGCCAGCAGGAACCCCGAACGCACCCTTTGCGGGGTTAAGTTTCAGATTGTATTTCCTTAACCTGTTGAAGAACTTTCTCAAATCTTCCAAGTGATCAGCAACTTTCTTTGATTTGATGATGACGTCGTCCACATATACCTTGATCTCCTTGTGAATCATATCATGGAATATAGTAGTCATGGCTCTCATGTAAGTAGGCCCTGCATTCTTCAGATCGAATGGCATCATCTTGTAGCAATACACTCCCCACGTCGTAATGAAGGCTGTTTTCTCAGCATCTTCCTCGTCCATCCAAATCTGCTGGTAACCAGCAAAACAATCTACAAAGGACTACAGCTCGTGCTTGGCACAATTGTCAATTAAGATGTGTATGTTCGCTAGGGGAAAGTCATCTTTCGGACTGGCTCGGTTGAGATCCTGGTAGTCGACGCAGACTCTGACCTTCCCATCTTTCTTTGGTACAGGCACAATGTTGGCTAACCATGTAGGATATTCGACCACCCGGAGAACCCCGAGGCTTATCTGCTTGGTGAGCTCTTCTTTGATTTTCAAGCTCATGTCTGGTTTGAACTTCCTGAGCTTTTGCTTCACTGGTGGGCATGTTGGGTTGGTTGGCAGCTTGTGGGCCATAATAGATGTACTGAGGCCAGTCATGTCATCATATGACCAGACGAATATGTCCTCATATTCCCTTAAGAATTCCGTATATTCCTCCTTTTCTGACGGCGACAGATGAATGCTAATGCGTGTTTCTTTGACGTTCTCTGCGTTTCCCAGGTTGACGACCTCAGTCTCGTCCAAGTTAGACTTAGGTCTATTCTCAAAGTTCTCGACCTCTTTAATAATATCCTCAGGTATATCATCCTCGTCTGACTTGGAATCCGCTTGTTGCGTTGCCTCGTTGCAGGTCATAGCCGTCGGTTCATCGAGATAAGTAATAGTAATGTTGTGTAAATAAATTAACGGGGAGGAAAACAATAGCAAGTAAATATAAGATTTATAAAGAAACTGGAAATGCTTTGATAAATTAAATAATTGTTTGAACATGGGAGCTCTTTCTTGCAGAAATTAAAAATGCGAAAAGGAAGAAAATTCTTTAAATAAATAAACTGTAAATAATGCTTGTTTCTTTAGCCTTGCTACCCCGAGGCTCGACGGGCTTTGGTTGTCCTGACGAACCAATTGTTGAGATATGATCCCTTGCTCACGACTTGTATAGAAGGGCCTTCCTCCCCCTCCTCCTCGAGAATGACACAACAATCCATATCCTCATCATCCAGAAATAGATCCCTCATTGCCGCTAGCGCTTCCTCCTCATCTGTACCATATATGATGTCAGCTGGCTAGAAAGTCTGCTCTATGTGGGGTATTGGCTGCTCCAAGGGTAGTAGGGGCCGCGCCATGGTGGCGACTAGTTCTTGAATTCCTTCCAAGTGTACTCGTACCCCAAACCAAAAGTGGTACCGTTCTTCTTGAGTGTTATTGGCTTTGTTATTCCTTGGAGATTCTTACCGAGCCCTTTACCTAGCTCGTACCCTTCCCATTTCAAGATGCTTTCAATCTTACTGTCCCCCCACTTGTCCCTATCAATGGCGTTAACTCTTTTGATGTTGTGGTAGACCTCTCCACCCAACTTCCTTCTTCCATCTCATGTAGATTTTTCCCCAATTTCTTGAGCGTGACCAGCGGACAGATGTTGAGTATGGAACCCCCATCAACTAGGATCCTTGTGCTGAAATGATCCTCACATTGCACAGTGATGTGCAGTGCTTTGTTATGTCCTAATCCTTAGGGCGGCAGCTCATCTTCATGGAAAGCGATCTTATGACTTTCCAGTACCTGGCCTACCATGCTGGCCATTTCCCCACTAGTGATATTATCTGGCACGTAGGCTTCACTCAGCACCCTTAGCATAGCACTCCTATGCGTTTCAGAGTTCTATAACAGGGACAGGACGGATATCTGAGCCGGTGTTTTGTTCAACTGGTCGAGGATTGAGTATTCCTTGGCTTGTATCTTTCTCCATGATTGTCTGAACCTGTTTCAATGATGGGGGGACGGTTGTTGGCCTGCTTGTTATACTCGGCCAAATTTTTAGGGGTATAAACTCTGCCAGTTCTCGTCATACCCTGTGCAGCGATGGCTTCTTCAGACTTGCCTTTACCTTTCCTCCTTGCTTCAGCGGTATAGTCCCTCGGAATGGCCTCTGAGTAAAAGGGTGCCGTTGTTGATATTGTTACTAGAATAGGTGTTGTCATTCTTATTCCTGTCGGAGTATATGTTATAGATGGCCGGAATGCAACTTCGAGCGGTCGTACAAACTCGACTTCGATCGGCACTGGGGCCTTTTCCTTTGCGGGTGGTCTAGATTCAAACTCAAGTGGAATTGACATGTTTACCTCAGCTTCCTCAGATGGCTGCATCTGGACCACGATCGGATTGAGAGTAATTGCAGGCTTCTTCGGATCACCCTCTGCAATCAACCCAATTGATCCCTCGGGATCCCAATCATCATCAACCTCAATCATGTGGACACCACCCTTATGGTCAGGCAGGGGATTATTGCGAACATTAGGAGCAGAGTCCTTGGCTACAATGATCTTGTTATCTATGAGGGTCTGTATCTTGTCCTTCAAGGAACGACATTCCTCGATGGTGTGTCCCTTCATGCCAGAGTGGTAAGCACAGGTTTTGTTTGGGTTGACCCACTGAGAAGGGTTCTCAGGGGTGACCGCGGGAATAAGTGTGACATAACTGGCGACTTTGATCTTTTCGTATAATTGGTCAATGGGTTCATCTATGGCGGTATACTGTTTTGGTGGACGACAGTCGAAGTTTGGGCGAGGTCTTGGGAAGTTTCGGTGAGAGGTGGTGATTGGTAGTGAGAATGTTGGGAATTGTAGGCATTATAAACGGGAGCTGGTTGGGATTATCTGGGCGAGGTAGGCTGATATGTGGGTGGTGGAGCTTGGTAGGTGGGTGAGGGTGTTTGGTATTGAGGTTAGGGTGCTTGGTAGCTTGGAGCTGGTTGGTACATGAAGGAAGGTGCGGGGTATACTTGGTATTTGGGAGGGCACTTAGCTTGTTGTGCCACCATCACGGCTCCTACATCCCTTTTCTTAGAACACCACCGGATTGCAGAGCTTTATTGGTAGCATGTACAACTTCAAAATTAGTAACCATACCGTTTTTGATACCTTCCTCGATTCGCTCTCCCAGCTTGATGATATCAGAAAACTTGTGCCCCTCGACCATCATCAGTCCCTCATAATATTGAGGATCCTGAGCTCGTACAAAGAATATCTTCATTTGTTCCTCTTCCAAGGCCGGTCTGACCTTGGCGGCTTCTGACCTCCAACGATTAGCATACTCACGAAAGGTCTCTATTGGTTTCTTCTTTAAGTTCTGGATGTAGAATACATCCGGTGCATTCTCCGTGTTGAACCTGAATCTATCCATGAAGTTCGTAGCCATGCTTACCCAGTTAGTCCATTTCTTTGGATCCTGACTGATGTACCAGGATAGTGCATCTCCTTTCAAACTCCTCATGAAGAGTTTCATGCCGATCCTCTCATCTTTTCCGACGACGACCAACTTGTCACACTAAGTTCTTAAGTGGACTCTTGTATCACCGGTGCCATCAAACATCTCGAACTTAGGAGGTTTGTACCCCTCGGGCAGTTCGACATCGGGCTGTATGCAAAGATCCTCATAGTTCAGCCCCTCAATCCCTTTGACTCCTTCGACACCCTAAACTCGGTTGGTCAATTTCTTGGGTTCCTCGGCCAAATTCCTGATGAGCCTATCCTTCTCGTCAGACTCGGGTGTATGGGGTGCAGAATGAGCTACAACATAGATGGGATTGTGGTAAGCTTGGAAACGGTCTCTTGTCTAATCCTGGAGAGGCGGAGTGTTGTGGTGACATGTATTGCATTGTTCTAGTGGAACTAGATCTTTGGGGTGATTGGGTTATTTGGGGATGTTTTGTGGTAAAGTGGGGTTCGGAGCATTTGGGAAGTGAACGTCTGGGATGTTGAGGGAGAATGATAAGTGGGCCAAGTTCTTGACTTGATCAAGTTCCTCTTGGAACTTTAGTAGGTTCTTCTCTAGTGGAGACATACCCTCATGCGGAACCTGAATACCTCGACCATCAGTGATATCAACATGTTCATCCTTGTTGTCTTTTCTGGTGTCGCTTGCATCTGGCATCTTAGTTTTACCCTTGCTTTTTCCTTTAGGAGGACTGGGAGGAGGAGTAGGAGGAGGGCCCTTTGATCTTGTGCGGTAGGCGGATGATGCCAGAATGCACGAACTAACCTTTGGGGGAGGGGAATAATAACTAAAGAAAAACAAAACAAAAAGGTAAGGAAGTCAGTGAGGATTATAAAGAATATTGCGGTAATTTAAACACGTAATGCGAAAATGTAAAACGCATCCTAAGTTGGGGAACCTCTTTGTACCAGAGGTAGGCCTAGCGACAAATTAATTTGGAGAACTTGGAATGCTAAATGCCTCATTTTGTTGATGTAAAAATGGACGAATCCAAAGACAATACAAAAACAATAAGCAAGAAAACAAATCACTAATGGCCATCGGCCTTATTACATTGGTAAAGCGGAAAAGAAAATCCTATCTAATTGGGTCCCAGAAGGACCTTCTCCAAGCTTGGCCCTCTTGTCATATTTTAGATCATGCTGAGTCTGGGGACTTCGTGCCTCGTTTCCTGCGAACAAACAAGGTTAGGCCTTTACCCCCGCCATACTCGACTATTTAACATCAATAATTAGCAAAGAGCATTTAGTTCTCCAAATAAATGCACAGAAGGTGAAGGCGTCCTTTTGGGTTCCAGGGAAACCCAATGGACTTTGGACAAGGCTATCTTAAAGGCTATTGTGCGGACAACATGTTAGCCTGGCTAGGTCTGACCATGATGCATGCAACATACAATAGAGTTAGGTTTCTATTGGGGTTTTAGACTGGTACCCTTGAGCGGCAACTCAAGGAGGAAAGGCACGGAACTGTCGACTGCACCGCTGATCGACTAATTTTACCGCAAATACGCCTTTCCGAATTTAGGGGGTAATATATTGGAATAGTGCAACCACTCATTGTAAACGTTGCTATAGGATTTTGTTTGGCACGAGTGGAATATGAATGCGGAGCATGATATGCAATAAATATCATTTAAACAAATAGGTATGTATTTTTACGTTTGAGGAAAGCGGTAAAGAAAGGAAATACAACAGTTACAATGGAAAGCGGTTACAAAGAAAACATGAAGATATGTCAGTTTCGTTCAGGTGAAATAAATACTTGCCAAAAAATAACAACATATAAAGGGGAAACAGAAAAGGTGTAAGCATTTAAATGAAAATTAAAGGTCAAAATCAACAAAGCAACTTGTAATGGTATAAGCCTAGGGAATATCCCCAACAGAGTTGTTGTAACGACCCGACCGATCGTTTTGCGTATTAGGACCCCGTTCCCCTACCTCGAGACTTCCCATAGCTGCTTCTTGTGATTTATGACTTGCCTGAAAAATTTAGTGTCATGAAGGATAAAGGTTACCCGAATTAAAGAAAACGAGTTTTGTTGAAAGTGGCCAATTTGGGATAAAATACGGGTCGAGCGATAATACCCGATATTTACAGACTAGTAGCATACAAGATACCACATGACATTGATAGTAAGCTATATAAAGTGTATTAAAAATAAGTAGAATTTTAAGTAATTTGAGATAATTTTTAAATTATGCGGGTAATTGATTAATTACCGGGTAACAGGACATTACCTAGTTAACTAATAAGTAGATAAAAATTTAATAAACTAATTTCCCCCACCCAAAAACGTGGCACTAGGCCACAAGACTAAGAATGATTCTTAGTCATTCAAAGCCTAGGTGGCTAACTAGGAACATTAGGAATTAATGGGTAAAAGACTTGTACAATCTGACCCATTTCATTTTCATTAGACAAAGTAACCAAAATCCTTTCTTAGTTTGAATCCTTCAAGAGCAAAAGCTCAATTCCTTCAACGAACAGAAGCTTGAAAAATCCGTTCAAAAGCATTTCAACAAGCTGAAGCTTGATTCGTTCAAATAATTCAAGGAACATAAGCGTAATTCCATCAAAAGTTTTGCGGTTATAAAAGAGTACGGTGCAATCTTAGCCAAGAATATTATACGGAGTTTTTCCTACTCCAGTTACGAGTCCTCAGGTGTAGAGTTCGGAGTTGCAGGCGCGTTCTTGATCCGAGAGGTAGATTCAACACGAGGTGAGTCTCCTTTCCAACCTTGTAAGAGGGAATTTTCCCCATAGGTACTCTATTTACTGTATATAAATGTTGCGGGGGCTACGTACGTACCAAGTGACGAGAGTCCATACGTGGCGGCTAGTCTTCTATGTCGGGTAACTTTAGGATACACAAACATGACTCGATGTGCCCTATTTGTACTTTTGGATGTGTTGTGAATTGCATATTATTCCTGAGATGATATGGAAATGCGGAATATTATGATTTAACCCCAGTTGATTTGTCATTGGCATTGGTACAGTTCGGTTAAGTTCACTGTTGAGTTGGTACACATATGTACTTATATATATATATGCACTTGTTATCGAGTAATCACACGAGTCACAGGTATGATGCGCGATCGTGGGTCAACTTATCATTATCGAGTCAGCACATGAGTCGCAGGTACGATGCGCGATTGTGGGTCTGCTTATTATATCGAGTCAGCACGCGAGTCGCAGGTATGATTCGCGATCGTGGGTTAGCTTATGACCTCAGTCCTTATGACCACCCTTATGACTCTAGCCGGTTTTCTTGTCCTAGTATGTGTATGATCACTTGAGTTCTGAGTCACTTGTAACGGGATTGTCAGGTATTGGTTATGAGAGGATTTTGGTACTTTGCTGTTCATTTTTCTGATATTTACTTGGGTTACATTACTTGCTATGTAATTGTTGTTTACTGATTCACACGCCTATTTCTTTTGCCATATCTCATTATATATTATATTGCTGGACCTTAGCGAGTATCTAGTCGACCTCTCGTCGTTACTCCTTCGAGTTTAGACGGGATACTCACTGGGTACATATTTATTATGTACTCATGCTACACTTCTTCTTCTGTACTTGACTGTACAGGTCTGGAGGCTGGTACATCGGACTATCAGGCCGTTGCTAGATAATGACTTGTGTTGATTAGACTTCATGGTGAGCTGCTTTTCCTGGCGATCCCTGGCAGCACCCTGAAGTTTCTTTTTGTCATTTTCTCATCTATTTAATTCAGATTGTGGACTTGTATTTATATTATCCTTGTATAGTCAGATAGTTGCCCGTGACACTCGTGACACTAGTTCCTAGCACACACGTAGCGTGTATTTTGAGTTGTGGACGGTATATTTATACATATGCTTACCATTTGGCCATGTTTCGTTATGATGTTATTTCATATCACAGGTTATCATCATGCTAATAATTATTTAAAACTGGTAAACGTTTGAAAAAATTTATCAAATAGGAAGGATAACACTTAGTATCATCCATGTTGGCTTGCCTAACCCCGTCGTTGGGTGCCATCACGACCTGAATTAGGATTTGGGTCGTGACAACGTGGTATCAGAGCTTTAGGTTCACGTAGTCTCACGAGTCATGGGCAGACCCATCAGAGTCTTGCGGATCGGTACAGAGACGTTTGTACTTATCTTCAGGAGGCTATAGAGTGTTAAGAAACTTCTCTTTGTTTATATCCTCTCATGCAGTCGATGATGTACTCAAATTTGTTCTTTTATTAGACTTCACGATGGTGAGGATGCGTGCATCCGATCTTCTTGAGCCAGGGGATGCCCGCGGCCCCCGCCGCTCGAGGTCGTGGTAGAGGCAGGGGTAGGGCACCTGCCCGAGGTAGGGGACGAGGGCGTCCCAGAGCTATACCAGTCGCACCACCAGAAGACCCTAATTTTGAGGAGCAGGATGAGGTGCCTCCAGTAGCTCCTGCTCCAGCAGATTTTATGACGGCACCGGGCTTCTAGGATGTTGTGGGCCATATGATAAGGTTCATGGACACCATGTCCCAGGCTGGCATACTTCCAGCAGATCATGCCACTTCTCAGGCGGGAGGGGGAGTCCAGACCCCTACCGCTCAGGCCACAAGACACGCAGCAGCAGCACACCATACCCCGGGTACACCGCACGTGGGTGGTGTTCAGCCTGTAGTAGCAGCACCAGAGCCCAGACCAGTTGTAGAGGGTGACCAACAGAAGATGTTAGATAGATGGACCCGACTTCGCCCACCAGTCTTCGAGGGTGAACGGGGTGAGGATGCCCAGGATTTCATTGACAGGTGCAGGGACAAACTGCACAATATGAGGATATTGGAGTCGCATGGGGTAGACTTTACTACATTTCAGCTAGAGGGCAGAGCACGCCGGTGGTGGCAGTCTTATATTCTCTGCAGGCCAACAGATTATCCTCCTATCACCTGGAGTCAGTTCACTTAGCTATTTATGGACAGATACATTCCACCTTCTGAGAGGGATGAGCTCCGGGGTCAGTTTGAGCGGTTAGAGCAGGGGCAGATGTCTGTGACTGGTTATGAGGCTAGATTTTCAGAGCTATCCCTCCATGCCCTTATGATATTGCCTACTGATGCTGAGAGGGTGCGGAGGTTTGTGGAAGGCTTACATCCAGGCATTAGGACCTCTATGGCCAGAGAGGTGGAGATGGGTACCCCCTAACAACTTGTGATCGAGATAGCCCGACGGATTGGGGGATATTGGTTAAGGAGCAGGGATCAAGGTCAGCAGGGTTACCAGGACAAAAGGGCCAAATTCTTAGGAGATTTCAGAGATACTTCAGTTTGGGGGCGGTCAGTCCAGCAAGCCTTCATATTCAGCACCTCCACTACCTCCCCGAGGAGTCCCATCGAGGCCTTAGTTCAGCGCTATGCCAGAGTGCTCCTACCGTCCCCCAGCAATTCAGAGTGCACCCAGTGGTTACCACAGTCGTCATAGATCCTCTGGTTCTTATCTCAGTGCCCTGCCAGAGGGATCATACCGCCCTCTGGTCATTCGGGATTCTTCTTCTTCTTCAGGACCTCAGGATATGCCACATGTGAGATGCTTCGAGAACGGAGACTTGGGACATGTAAGGAGGGATTGTCCCACGAGTCGGGGCAAGTCAGTGCAGCAGGGTTATCATCCTATGAGTTCAGCACCGGCAGTACGGCCACCTAGAGGTGGAGGACAAGGTAGTAGGGGTCGTCCTAGAGGGGGGGGGGGGGCAGTCAGGGGAAGGTCAGTGTGATGACCCAAAAGTTCATCCTAATGTAATTCTAGCTAAATCTGTGTTCCGTGGCCCTGAAAGCCTCCGTTAATCTCACCTCGATATGCGTGTACAGCCTGGGCATGTAGCCGGGAAGCCCTTATGTTGAAATTTGATGAAAATGGAATTTTATGATAATTAAATGAATAAAGTTGACTTTGGTAAACATTTTTGGTAAACGGACCTGGACTTGTGATTTGACGGCCCCGGAGAGTCCGTAGGAAAATATGGTACTTGGGCGTATGCCCGGAATCGAATTTCGAGGTCCCAATGCCTGAGAAATGAATTTTTAAAGGAATTTTTTTGGAAATAATAAAGGAATTTGAAAATGAATTATTAAGTGAAAACCGTGTTACCGGGCCCGTATTAAGGTTTCGGAGCCCGGAACAGGTTTATTATATGCTATTTGTCTTATCTGTGAAATTTGGTGTGAAACAGACTTGAAAAGACGTGATTTGGATTAAAAATGGGAAATTTAGGAGTTTATGAAGTTTGAGAAAATTCAATGAGTTTTAAGGTTTAATTCCTTGTTTTTGACGATATTTTGGTGATGTAGAAGCTTGAATAAGTCAATAAGATGATTTGGGAGTCATGTGTATTCTTGGTTTTGAGCCCCGAGGGCTCGGGTGAGTTTCGAGTAGCTAACGGGGTGTGAAAGCATGGAAAACCTGGTGTGATGTTGCAGGTTTCTGATGTCTGGTGTAATACCCTTCGCGAACGCGGCCAAGGGCTCGCGAACGCGAAGGGTAATTAGTGTGGCTTGGGTTTTGTTCTACGCGAATGCAGGGGTACGGGCGCGAACGCGGAGCTATGGGGGGGGAGGGGGGCTGCTCTATGCGAACACGACGCCCCTCTCGCGAACGCGTAGTGTTGTAGGGTGGGGTCTTGGGTCAGGTAGGTTGTTCTACGCGAACGTGGGCAGAGGCACGCGAACGCGGAAGGTTAGGGAGTCAGACCTACGCGAACGCGGCCCTGGTTCTGCGAACGCATAAGTCCCAGCTGCAAACCCTTCGCGAACGCGGCCAGTGGCCCGCGAACGCGAATGGTAAATCCTTCCAGTGATTTTAATAACCCAAAAACAGAACCATTTCGGGATTTCTCCCATTTTTCACAACTCTTCTTCCTCCCCATCCCACCTAGGCGAATTTTGAAGAACCTTTCCTCTATATCCCCATAGGTAAGTATTGTTATCATCATATCCTCTTATTTTCCTTCCATAATCACTAGAAAATCTAGGACTAAAATCATAAAATCAAGTAGAAATTAGGGGTTTGGGGTAGAGTTAGGTTTTTGAGAAAATTTGGTGATTCAACCTCAATTTGGGGTCGGATCTTAAAACAAATTATATATTCTAACTCGTGGGGTTATGGGTGATCGGGTTTTGGTACGAACCTCGAGTTTGGACCAAGCGGGACCGGGGTCAAATTTTAGTATTTTTGGAAGAATGATAGAAAATGTATAATTAGGTTTGGGATTGAGTTACTGAATAATTATTGATGTTATTAAGTCAATTATGTCTAGATATTATCGTTTCGGAGTTGGATTCGAGAGGCAAGGCTGTGATTGAGGCTTGACTTGCATTTTCTTTGGAGCCGAGGTAAGTTTTTGGCTTAACCTCAACTTGAGGGATTAGGTATAGAGTCTTATTTGTTATGTGTAACTCATGTCCAACGTATAGGCGTGGTGACGAGTGCCTATGCGTTGCGGTCAAGCATGCCCGTGAGTCAATTGTGATGAAACTTACTGTGTTCTTATTATTCTCCGCATTATGAGTAATTGGTGAATTAAAAGTGATACCTTGATGTTGTTTCATGACGTGGAGAGTTATTGAGTTATTTGTTTCAGTTGAGGCTTACACTGTTGAAATTGTATTTCTGATGCGAGGTTGGTTATAGCTGAGACCCTTGTCGGGCATTTGCTGATGTTGTAATTGATGATTTCTCCTTGCCAGGACAATAGAAATTTTATTGAGTATTTCCATGCACTTGAGACTTCTTAGTGTTGACTTTCACATTATATTGTTGCTTTGTTTTGTTATATATGCACGAGGGGATATTCCGTGTCGAGTATTGTTATATATGCATGAGGGGACATTCCGTGCCGAGTGATTGTGAGGCTATGCACGAGGGGACATTCCGTGCCGAGTGTTATTATATATGCACGAGGGGACATTCTGTGCCGAGTGATTGTGAGGTTATGCACGAGGGGACATTCCGTGCCTTTTGCTGTTCATTATCTGTTTAAATTCCTACCTTTACTTTTACATTTCAGTTATTACCCTGTTCTACCGTGCTAGCATTTTGTTGCCCCTATTACCCCAGCATGTTCTCCCCGTATCTGTCTTACTTGCTCAATTCTTTCGTCATTTTTCCTGTTATTATATAAAATTGCACAGGTACATATGTTGTTGTTGGTCCTAGCCTCGCCACTACTTCGCCGAGGTTAGGCTCGACACTTACTCAGTACATGGGGTCGGTTGTTCTGATTCTACAGTTGCACTTCTTTATGTTGTGCAGACTGCGCAGCCGGACCCGGTGATCACTGACGGTCAGAGCTTCACTTAGTTCATACAGGGACATCGAGGTAGACCCGCAGACGTTCGAGGGCCTTGGCGTCACCTTCTACTCTTCACTTTTAGTTCTGTCTCACTTTATATTTCAAAGACAGTCCTATGTACTTCTTTTCAGACCTTTTGTCTGTAGTAATCTCTTAGACAGTTCGTGAGTATGTGACACCAGTTCTGGGATTTGTATATGGGTTTTATTATGAAATTGCTATGTTATATTCTGGTTATTTTTTAACCTTCACATTGCGGACCATCGATGCCTTAGTCATCTTGTTCGTTTTAGTTGTTAATGAGTTTTATTTAGTTCAAACGTTGGCTTGTCTAGCGGGTTCAACGTTAGACGCAGTCATGGCCCGAAGGTGGGATTTCGGGTCGTGAAAAGTTTGTATTAGAGCTCTAGGTTGCTTAGGTCTCACAACTCACGGACAAGCCTTGTAGAGTCTGAGGGATCGGTACGGAGACGTCTGTATTTATCCCTCAGAGGCTGCAAAGTTAGGAATAACTCCACATTTCTTCATCTCCATCGTGCGAATTTATTCTATCATTGATGATTGAACTTTCCTACTCTTGTCCTCTCACTAATCTCGACAACATGCGAAGCGTCTACGACCGGACAAGAGATGAAGCCCCAATGACAGCTACGATCGAGGGAAGAGACGAAAGTAGAGCGCAGTCTAAAACTCGAACATCAGCACCTATTGTACAGTCTCAAATGGATCTAGATGCGGAGGTTCTAGCTCAGTCAGTATATGTGGACTAGATCAGATTCCGGAGGAATTTATAGCTACTCCATGGTTGTAGGATGCACTAGTCCATTTATTGAGGTTGGACAAGTTACCAAACAAGTTCCACTCCATTTCAG
>ML243164.1:0-93898 GCA_005239495.1 Nicotiana undulata
CTGACTGACCGACTGAGAAACCGAGAAAGAAAGAAGAAGAAGAATAAAGAAAAATAGAAAAAATTCTGAACTCTGAAGAGTGAAGATGATACAGAAGAAAGAAAAAAAAACGAGAAGAAGAACTGAAGAAAAGAATTGAAGAAGAAGAAGAAAGAAAGCACAAAGCAGAGAGAAATTACCTGTAGAAGCTGTTTTTCGAACTGAAGAAGATGAACTGAAGGAAGAACACTGAGCCCTAGCTCTGTTTTTTGAACAGTCGAAGAAGAAAGTGAGAAGCGTGAGTAATTTTTACTCTTTTTGTCAATTTAGGGTCTGTTTGTATAATTAAAAAACAGACCCAAAGTTTTTTAAAAAAAAAAGGCCCCTTCTGCGCTTTTTATACAGAATCGTGCGCTTCATCGCTTCGTCGCCTTCATCGCTTCGTCGCTTCTGCCATTGAAGCGTGCGCTTCTCATCGTCGAGTCGCTTCAGACCAAAAAAAGCGAGGCACGGTCGCTTCGCGCTTTAAGCGACGAAGCGATCGCTTTTCTAAACCCTGCCCTTGAGTGCACTGCTATATGACATAAGTTGATTACATAGGCCACTATTATCAGTATGCAATGTGTGCACTTGTTTGAGCCTTGAATGGTTGATGAACCCATGAAGCAAAAGTTCCTTATGAGGCTGTTAATACACATTTTTTGGAATTAATTTCTTTTTTCTTTGCTTTTGACTATTCAAATAGAGCATCATTCCCAGATATTCACATTGTTAGAATGCCAAATAGGATCTTAGGCTTAACTATTTACAAACACAAAGTGAGAAGAATACAACAACGGAGTTGTCACAAGTATAACTTAAGTGGCCTTGAAATAGATTCCACAACTTGAAGTCTTGAAATGAAATTCTGGCGAATCCTATTAACTCTAGTACACATGATCATCTGAAAAATCACTAGAATTTGCATCAATCACAAAATCTGCAATTCCAAGCTGCTATTTAGTGGACTTGCAGGAAAATAATGACGATACCACAATCATTTTAGATGCAATGAAAGATGAGATGTCACCTATGAAGGCAAACCAAGTTTTGGACGAATATAAATGAAGCTCCTTGGTTCTTGAGATTGAGATGTATTGAAATAGGTCCAAGTATTAACTTGGCATGTCTCGGAAGACTTATATTGACAAAGTTCTAGTGAGGTTTCAATTGCGAAATGGTTCACCAAGTCTAGCACCCCCTATCAAAGGTGATAAACTATGTCAAAGTCCATGCCCTTAACATGAAAGTTGAATGAGCAAGAAGGCAAGGAGTTACTGGATTCATCTGTTGCTGGATGCCTTATGTATGCTCATATTTGTACATGGCCTGATATTAGTTTTGCGATAGGTATGTTTTGGGAAATATCAAAGTAATTAGGGAAAAGTACTTTGAGAAAAGGTTAAAAGGCAATGTGATGTTTCCGAGGTACCAAAGATTTAATACTCACATATTGATGGAGCAAACATCTTCAAGTGTTAGGCTATTCAGATTCTGATTTCATAGGATCTGTTGAGAGTACTAAATCAACATCAGGGTTGAACCATTTCTTGGAAGAGTGTAAAGAACTCGAGTAGCTTCAAGTATAGAAGCTGAATTTGTTGCATGTTATGAGGCAACGTCACGAGCCATTTGGTGTCTAAATAATAAGTGCTCTAGTAAGTCGTAATATATTGAACTAGAGTGTCATGTTGTACGAGAGAGAGTTCAACTGAAAAAAGTGTTCACTAAACACGTTAGTACCAAGATGATGATAGCAGACGTTTGACGAAAGCATTGGTGCGAAAACAACTTAGTGAACATGTCTACTGCATGTGTCCTAGTGATGTACAATGTTCCTTTGCTCAGACACATCAACCGTGCTGTGTTCTTCTATCTTATGTGCACGTTTTATGAATCTACATGACCTGCAATGATATTTGGACCACTGACTGCCTTTGTTTCCTCTTATAACCTATCTACACTGAAATTATTGATAGTATTGGACATGTTGAAATTGTACTCAAATTATTAGTACAAGCCCATCATGGTCCATATCGGTAATTTTGGTAGGATAAGTAATGTGATACATGGTGGCCGCTTCTTGAATTAACTTATTTTCATGCGGTCGTTTGTCCATTCATGGATTCTTCATATATCTTTTAAGTTAATGAATGTCTTCCTATATACTAAGCACATACATATGAAAAATATAAATGCATAAAGGAATTATGTATTTGGATGGTGGTTCCTTTAGTCAAAGAGGAAACATTCATTTTCCTATATATTATGCCCATAGATGGGTTAGCCATATCAAAGACATTATAAACATCATAAAAAGGGATCTTCGTCCCTCTCAATACTCCAGCCTAAGTTTGTAATATTGCATGATAATGTGGCTCTGTCCCAATTTATGTGGCATCTTTTCATTTTTAGTCTATCCCAAAAAAAAATATCACCATTTTATATTAGAAACAAGTTCTTCATAATTCCTATTTCCTCTTAATGAGATGATTTATAGCCACACTAATGTCTAGGCTTCTTTTAAACCACAAGTTTGCAACTTTTTCCGTTCTTTCTTAAACCCCATGCCTAGTCAAATGGTGCCACCTAAATTAGGATGGGGGAGTAATATATAAAGAAAGGAGTATGAAGATTGAGACTTCGTGAACTTGTGTCATCAAATCTCATCAAATCTCTAGGCTCATCAATACGGAAGCAAAAATCAAGGTCCAAACATCTAAAGCAATAAAGAGTTGCTCATGCCAATCAACATAATTAGAACCATGTAACTTAGGGATGTTTGACATATTTCCCTTAGTGCAGCTGGATAACAGTTGCAGTTGCAAAATGATACTCCCTCTATTCCTATTTGTGTGAATGGATTAGGAGTACAAGGGTCAAAACATCTACTCCTATCCCAATTTATGTGGCACACTTTCCTTTTTAGTATGCCCCTAAAGAGTGTTACTTTTCTATATTTAGAAACAAATTAACTTTAGAGCTTTTATTTTACAATTAATGAGATAATTTATAGCCACAGATATGTCTAAGGATTGTTTTGGTTTTGACCACGAAGTTTAAAAGTCTTCCTTTCTTTCATGAATCTTCCTTTCTTTCATGAATTTTGTGCCTAATCAAATGGTGCACATAATTTGGGACGGGGGGAGTAATCTTCAATGTGAATTCAACATAAATTCTTCAAGCTCTTAAAAATAATAACTCAATATTTATAAGTTGCATGAAAAGTACTTTAAGCTAACATAGTTAATGATTTAAAAATACTCAAAAAGAGTTTAAGAAAATTGTGGTCAAAGAAAACACTGTTTGATTTCTCAATAGTAACACTTCCACATAAATGGAATGCAAGGAGTAATAATTATGCTATAAGTGTATGTTTCCATTGCATCATCTAGTCTTATTTTTGTGTAAAAATTTAGACATGTTATCGATTACAAGTGAGGTTAGTGTAATCAACCCCTTTAAAAGCATAATGATTTACATCTTTGGATATAAACTCCTCTAATTATAGAATCACAAACACCTTTCGGTAATTTAAATTTCTAGAGTTGCAAAAGCAGTATGTTTATCTAACCTTTTTTGACTGTACGTCACTTTGACAACTGTGAATTCAAGTTCAAATAATAATAGTTAAGGAAGCAAATTTACCCTTTTTTGTACCGTCTCCGTCCCAATTTATGTGAAGGTGTTTTGTTTGGGCACGTAGTTTAAGAAATAAAGGATGACTTTTGAAACTTGTGGTCTAAAACAATCTATACGAATTTGTGTGGCTAGAAATCATCTTAATAAGGGTAAAAACCGAAATTTTATGTTGAGTCTTTACTACATATAGAAAATGTGTCATTTTTTCGGGACCGACTAAAAAGGAAATAGTGCCACATAAATGGGTCGGAGGGAGTATGACATATAACCAATACATATATTATTGAATTTTTTAAATGACCATATGAAACAAGTTAGAAGAGTCTATTATGGTGAAACAAACATTTATATCACCTAAGCTAGTCATCAAAATGCAGAGTGCATGTATAACCCTAATAATGCTAACACGCTAAATAGTTTATAAGTTCATAAACCAGCAACCTAATGCTCCGGTACCACTGGCTTAACAATTTATAAACACAGAATAATAAGAATAATAGTATGTATCTTGAGCCATAATATTTCTAAACGTTGGTGCGGATTTGAGATTAACTTGTCTTGTTAGTTGATGGTAGTACTTAGGTTTTAACTAAAGTCTCAATTTTCATTCTCCTCATCTCTTTATCTTTATATGTTATGATGAGATACTACAAACTTAGGTGGGAGTGTAGAGTGGGACCAAGACCTCATTATATATGTTTGGAAAGTCATTTGATATGGCTAACCCATCAGTGGCCATATAAATATGTGAATGGATTTTTCCTCTTGATTAAAGAAACTATCATTTAAATACATAATTATTCCATGTATTTATATTTTTCATGTGTATATACCTTGTATATGAGAAAACATTCATTGGTATACTAAGAATTCATGAATAAATCTTGAAGGATTCATGTTGAATCCTGAATTTAGCTGATAATTACATTTCCGTAATGGACTCATGTATGATTTATCAATGTAGTTGATTAGTTACTTGACTTTGGTCGATGTAACGTAATTCATCCCTATACTGTGTACACAACTAATCATTTATCCAAGCACATATATAGAGCATAAACTAGGTCACCTTCTGCTAATACACATACCTAGTAGGTAGCTTGTTAACATGATATTTCACATTAGATTAATATGGTTACAAAGAAAACAACCATGTCACATGGTTGTTTTGGCACAAGATGCGCTCTACTATCTATATTAAAAATACAGTGACGTTTGTCTAGTATTAGAGTTTTGTCAGGAGACGAGTTAGAGTTTGATTTGAGAGTTAGACTGTTGTTTTGTGGCCTTTTATTCTGTTTGTCCTTTTAGTCTACAACAAAAACTCCTATTGGTTGAAATTATATAACTCGCAATCAGAACTCTTTAAATGCTTATGGGTTCAGCTTACAACAAGAGTGAAATGCACTTCACCAAGGTATCAATATATATCGACATGGCATTGAGCCTTGAAATATGCATTTGCTGTGTCTGTCTGATTATAGCTTGATGCAGAAATACGTATTTCTTGCAGATTTGTGAATCTTGCAGCTGATATTGAATGTTGATGAGTTATGTCCATAAATGTCAGGCCGAAAGTTGCTTAGCACATAAAAGGTCCCCCTTATATTCTCCACCCATATGCGGAGGGTTTTCATATCCGTCTCCGCGGAGATCGTAAGACATTATCGCCTTCGCGGCACTTGACTACATTTCCGGAAAGTGCACGGACAGCCGCCATTTCCCCCTTTCACAATGTTCTCGTGAAGTTGCTCACGAATCAAAGTGTGAATGTCCCTTCGAAGTCTCGCATGCTCTTTTTGATCGGGAGCGGGGTGGGCAATTTATGTCGGTGCTGGCGCCTGCGGCAGCGCCTCTGGAGCCGCCCCCCCGTTCTGGAGCCAGCGGGTTCTGAATGACCTCCCTCTCACTTCGTTCGAGCTGAATTACATCCACCCTCTCACTTCGTTCGAGCTGAATTACATCCACCCTCTCACGGTTAAAAAAGTGGTTAACTATCTCGAAAAAATCCATATCGTCCATCCGAAAAACGTGTCTCAATTACAGCCAACTCCCCCTCCCCTGTCTCTTTCCCTATCGAAAAACCAGCCCTACTTATTTTGTTCTACAAATGCTAACCAAGTGTTGTTAAGATGTAAGTGACAGTCTAATACTTGTATTTAATCAGATTGCAAGGATGATGTGTGATGAATGTCAGAGAGTTCAAGTGAAGCTTTATGTCCAAGCGGTATAAAAGAATAAATAGTAGAGTACTGAATGAGAACATGGGTATTTACATCTTGAAGTCGTGAGTTAGCTCATTGTAATTATAGATATGTAATGGTCAAAGCATGAATTGACTCCAGAATTTTATTGCATTTCTTTACGGTTATGATGTTAGATATAGCAATATAATTACCAGATTTTAGTTCCCTTGAATTGTTCTAGAGAATCTATTGATGTCTTCTATCATTTGTATATTGCCAAGTTGGTTCTGTAAAGATTGTATCATGAGTAACTTAGACGAGCGCCGTGTGGACAACCACAAGCATTCATGTCTTTGGGCGATCTAGATTGTTCTTAAACAAGCCTCAAGAATAAAACTTTGGTAAGAGTATATATTTGCTAGTAAAGATATTTAGTTGCGTGTTTTTTATAGTATTCGTAAACCACTTGATTGTTGTGTCTTTGTGTGTTGTATCCGTCTAAAATCTTTTAATCCACTGGACTGAGAGACACATTTCAGTGGCATTGAAATGAAACAATATCATCCTTACATTTTCAGATTAACTGCAGACTTTGCGTGATGCTTTTGTTGTGATTTGCTGTACTTGTCTGATTATAGATTGATCGGAATGTACTACTTCCTGTTGATTTGTGTGAACCAATTAGCTATATGATTGCCAGATAAGCTTTAACTGAATAGAATAGTGTGAGGAACTGATCGTTAGCATGTATTATTTGCCTTTAGTCATTGTAGTTCGTGCTGATTAAATCATGCTTTGGTTCATTCTAATACTTGGTATTCAATCAGATTGCAATGATGATTTATGATGAATATCAGAAGGTTCAAGCAAAGTTTCACAATGCAGTCTAAGAGATTGTCTGAAAGTAGGGTATAATAGGAGCTCCAAAGAAGAAAAATATATCTTCTACTGTAACTGTGATTTGATTTTTGTTCTAATATTCACATCTGTGATTTACTGATTTGTCAGATGCTGACCCCCTTCAGTGAATTCCGGATCGTAATTGAGTGTTCTTAATTACTCCTAGTATATATTTTTTGGACAACTTTTGAGCTCATTGTACTTGGACTATGAGAACAAAAGCATGTAACCTTGTCTCTAATTTTGTTGCTGGATATAGTTCTAAGGTTCCTCCATGAGCATGGAGAAGCAGATGTGTGTGCGTAGTGGTGGCAAAATGAGCCCACATTTTGCTAACCCGCCCAATCCGCCCATATTTTAATGGGTTGAGTGATTGATATTTAAGTTGGGTAAAATTTGGATTTCAACCCATATTCAACCCGTAGAAATATGGGTATTCATGGGTAAAATGTGGGTAAAATATGGGTTAGACTAGTGGGTTATCTTCCAACTTTTTCATATTTGTTTAGTTTAACATTTTCCTTATAAACTCATTTTCCTATAAGTGAAAAAAATTATTTTCCTTATCAAGAGAAAGAAAAATATTTTTCAAAATTCTTTTTCAATCTAACCCACCATATGCCTTATCCCCACCAACCCACCCTCACCCCACCCCTACACCCACTACTACCATCCCAACCCTACCCAACTCAATAGAAATATTATTAAGGGTGTGTTTGGTATAAAGTAAAATATTTTTCTAGGAAATTATTTTCTTAGAAAAAAAAGAGGGCAGGGGTGGGGTTAGGTGGGTGAGTATGGGGTGGGTTAGTGAGGGTAAGGAATAAGGTGGGAAAAGTTGAGAAGAGTTTTAGAAAATGTTTTCCCTTCTCTTGATAGGGAAAATATTTTCCTCCAATTGGAGAAAAACAAGTTGATGAGGAAAATGTTTTCCAATATATTTAAGCCAATCAAACATGGAAAAATTGGAAAATATTCCGGAAAAAAATACAACTCGTATAAATTGCATTTGAAAAAAAAGTACATTTATATAATATGGGTTAACCCATATTCAACCCGTCCATTTGACATCCAATCCATTTTTTACCCACATGAAATATGGGCAGGTTGAGACCCAACCCATTTTTGCTCAACTCATTTTTAACCCGCCCAAATCCAACTCAACCCGCTCATTTGTCACCACTATGTGTGCGTCTGTATGCTCACGCATTTTGTTGCACTTCTAGCATAAAATGTATAATGATGCTTATGCTTATGTTGCTAAAAGAGCAATGTGTTGATGCTAAAATCTACTTAGCATCCAAAATCTTGATTGCACAATGTTTCAAATTTATTGAAAGAGTTATTACATAGTAGTTTGACTTTGGCCTTTCCTTGTTTAGGACTGTGATTACTGCACATTGGCTTTGACAGTTTTGCATAGGGGTGTACAAATGAAATCGACAAACCGCACCAACTCGATAATCTGAGTCAAACCGAGAAAAACAACCCGACTATGATTTGGTTTGGTGTTAGGGAAAAAAACCCGATCATATTTTGTTTGGTTTGGTTTTAACTAAAAAAGGTCAAACCGAACCAAACCAATCCGACATTATATGTATAGAAATTTTAAATGTATTTAATACATAAAATATTTATGGTAGTGTGTAGTTTATAAATATTTCTGAAACTTTTTCGTAGTTTTATCTTTTAACGTATTATTTCAAGCTTGGGCTTATAATTTTTGGATGCTCCAATAAGTTTTATAGTACATAAATGTTAGTAACTCAAATAAATCTTAAACCAAAATCAAATCAATACTAATGCTAATTAAAGACATTCAATTCGATTGTACTATGAATAAAAATAGTGTTGGATATCTATTTTTTAGTTTTTCCATTGTTTAGATAAAATGTATAACTTAATTTTCTTTTAGTGGTTAGTCATGTAAATAATAGTACTTAATAGTCATAATTTTAAATTATGTTTGTTTACATTATGGCTTATTAATAATATTTATTTTATGCGATTATTATCTTTTGTCACGACCCCAAATCCTAACAGGCCGTGATGGCGCCTATCGTGGAACTAGGCTAGCCAACCATCACATAACTGCACATTTGTTTAATATAATTTCTCAATATCATTAAATACCAGCATAATAAGTATAAATTTTTTCTAAGTCTTTAACAAAGCATAATAAGATCCGACAGTCTAAATAATTTTCCCAGGACTAGAGTCAATCGATCACGAGCATCTAAGAATAAAACTAACTCTGCTAATGTCATAAACAATGTCTAGGAATAAAATACTAATACTAATAAAGGAAGGGAAATGGAGAAGCTGCGGACGCTGAACAGCTACCTCGAAATCCCAAAGCTGATGCAGAACGGACGCAAGTGACTACTGTTCAAAACCAGTACCTGGATCTGCACACAGAGGTGCAGGGAGTAATGATGAGTACGCCAACTCAGTAGTAATGAAAATAAATCACAGTCTGATGAATAAGAAACACACAAAACAAATACACCAATCCACAAAACAATAAATGCCAAGTCTCAATAAAGTGTACATAAGTTCGAAAACCAATTTCCATAAAAATCCTATGAAACAAGTATATTTCTCCAAATGTTTCTTAGTAAAAACTCCCAAAATATCAGTTTGAAAGATAAAACGAATCATAATCAAAACGCAGTAAAACATCATTATAAACTGCCCCTCGGGCCATAATCATCATTCATAATATTCCCTCAGCACCGCACCATCACTCAGCATTCCCTCGGGAAACCTCACTGTCACTCATGCCTCCCAATCACTCATCACTCGGCACTCGCACTCAGTATGTACCTGTGCTCACTGGGGGTGTGTACAGACTCCAGAGGGGCTCCTACAACCCAAACACTATAAACAAGCCAAATCATGGCATCAATCACTCTCAGGCGCTCGACCTCTCTCATATCATAACATCCTCACAATGTTGGCCCTTGGCCTCACTCAGTCAGACAACCAATTTCCATAATAAAGTGTACATAAGTTCGAAAATCAATTTCCATAAAAATCCTTTGAAACAAGTATATTTCTCCAAATGTTTCTCCCTAAAAACTCTCAAAATATCAGTTTGAAAGATGAAACGAATCATAATCAAAACTCAGTAAAATATCATTATAAACTGCCCCTCGGGCCATAATCATCACTCATAATATTCCCTCTGCACCTCACCATCACTCAACATCAGCCCCTCGGGCAACCTCACTGTCACTCATGCCTCCCAATCACTCATCCCTCGGCACTCGCACTCAGTAGGTACCTGCGCTCACTGGGGGTGTGTACAGACTCCGGAGGGGCTCCTACAGCCCAAACGCTATAAACAAGCCAAATCATGGCATCAATCACTCTCAGGCACTCGACCTCTCTCATATCATAACATCCTCACAATGTTGGCCCTTGGCCTCACTCAGTCAGACACTCTCAACATGCCACTCGGGCCATAATAAACAGGGTTCTCGACCCAAAATAGTATTTCATTTTAAGAAATAATATCAGTAACTCAGAGTGTCAAAACAATTTATCAAGAAGGACCGAGTGTAAAATCATAATATAATAAGTGAGGAATATCAGGAAAATATCCCCCAAGGGGTTAAACAGATCGGCACTAGTCCCCAAACATGGCTTACAACCCAAATATATCAAAACATAGTAATACTATAAAACATATTCTTTAAAAGCGGTTTCGCAACTCAATAGTTGCCTAAAAAGGAACATATTTCTAAATTTCCAATTCGTGCATGCCCCACACTCGTCATCCAGTGTGTGCGTCACTCCAAAACCGTGAAAGGATGTACAGTCCGGGGTTTCATACCCTCAGGACAGGCTTTAAAGACATTACTTACCTCAAACTAGCCCGAAAAGCTATTCCTCAACACACTTGCCTCTCGAATCAACTTTCGAGTGCTCCAAATCTATCAAGTTCAAATTTTTCACATCAATTTATGCTAAGGGAATGAATTCCAATTGAAAAATATCAACTTTAAGCACAAAACCCGAAATTAGCCAAAACCCGACCCTCGAGACCACGTCTCAGAACTCGACAAACTTTATACCACAAGGATCCTCATCATATCACAAGTCCGTACATATAAAGAACTCTGAAATCGGAGTCCGTTTGACCCCTCAAATTATCCCTAAAAGGTCTCATAATCACAAGCCCTAGTTTCACCTTTTTTCTACTAATTTCCCCCAATTAAATACTGTTAATATAGTCCTTAATCACATATAATCGAGTTATGGGGTCCAAATTCCTTGCCTCAATGAAGAACAATCGTTTTCCCTCTTCAAAATCGCTCCAAAAGCTCTATTCCCATTCAAAAATGGTGGAAAAGTGGGCAAAGGTCGCGGATGGACTTAATTTATACCGCCTAGTTAATTCTTCACTGCGATCGTGGACATCAGGTCGCGATCGCGAAGAGCAAATTTCCAGCCTCAAAATTTAACCTTCTGCGATCACGAATAACACCACGCGATCGCGATTCACTAAGCCTCAACTCAACGCGATCGTGTAGTACATCTGACCAGCCCCCACACGCGCCTTTCTAACCCTATGCGATCGCGAACTAGGCCACGTGATCGCGAACTAGGCCACGCGATCGCACTGCTTAACCCGCTCACCTTACGCGGTCGCACCCTCACTCCTGTGATCGCGATGCAAAAATTCCCCCTGGCCTTCTTTAACCTTACGCGATCGCGGACAATTCCTCGCGATCGCGATGCACAAATTCTTGCTGCAATGACACCAGAAAAACATCAGACTTTTTAAGATAAAAAATACCCGTTAACCATCCGAAATCAATCCCGAGCCCCTCGGGACCCCAACCAAACCTACCAACATATCCCATAACATCATTCAAACTTAGTCGAACCCTCGAAGCACAAAAAACAACACAAAAACACCAAAATCACATCGAATTCAAGCCTATGAACTTTGCAATTTCTAAATTCCACCAACGATGCCGAAACTATCCAAAACACATCCGATTGACCTAACATTTTGCAGACATATCCAAAATGACGTTACGAACCTGTTTCAACTTCCGGAATTCCATTCCGACCCCGATAGCCTATTTTCCACTGCAGACCGAAAATCACCAAAAACTAACTTTCGCCAATTCAAGCCTTATTCTACACCGGACATCACAAAAATATTCTGAACACACTCATAAGTCCCAAATCACCTAACGAAGCTAACCGAGCCATAAAATCCACATTCTGAGATCGTTTACCAATAAGTCAACTCTCAGTTGACTTTTCCAACTATAAGGCTATTTTTAGAGACTAAGTGTCTCAATTCTCACTACAACCATTCTGAACCCGAGCCAACCAACTCTAACACATCATAAACATTATAACCAACCTATGACAAGGCAAAAATAGTAAATATAATGCAGGTTCTACGTAAGGACCGACCGGGTCGTTACATTTTCCCCCTCTTAAACAAACGTTTCGTCCTCGAACGGGTCTAGAAACATACCTAGAGTCTCAAACAAGTGAGGATATCTGCCCTGCATCTCCCGCTCGGTCTCCCAAGTAGCTTCCTCCACTAGCTGACCTTTCCATTGTACCTTCACTGACGCTATATCCTTAGACCTCTTCTTTCTGACATGACGATCCAAAATTGCCAGTGGCTCTACCTCATATGACATATCACCCTCGAGCTGAAGTCTAAAATATGAGACGGGTCACCAACATATTTCCGGAGCATCGACACATGAAATACCGGATGAACACTCGACAAGCTGGGTGGCAAGGCAAGTCTATAAGTCACCTCTCCAATCTTCTGAAGTACCTCAAAAGGACCAATAAACCGAGGACTCAACTTTCCCCTCTTTCCGAAACTCATAACCCCTTCATGGGTGAAATCTTCAGCAGTACCTTATCACCTTCCATAAAAGACACATCCCGGACCTTCCGGTCCGCATAACTCTTCTTCCTAGACTGCGCCGTGCGAAGTCGCTCCTGAATCAACTTCACCTTCTCCAACGCATCTTGAATCAAATATGTGCCCAATAGCCTAGCCTCACCGGGCTCGAACCAACCGACCGGATATCTACACCTCCTACCTTATAAAGCTTCATATGGGTCCATCTGAATACTGGATTGGTAGCTATTATAATATGCAAACTCCGAAAGTGGCAGAAACTGATCCCATGAACCACCAAAATCAATCACACACGCACGCAACATGTCCTTCAAAATCTGAATAGTCCGCTCCGACTGCCCGTCGGTCTGAGGATGAAATGCTATGCTCAACTCTACCTGAGTATCCATACCTCTCTGTACGACCCTCCAAAACTGAGATGTGAACTGAGTACCTCTATCAGAAATGATAGAAACTGGAACCCCATGCAATCGGACAATCTCCCTGATGTAGATACCAGCTAACCACTCTGAAGTATAAGTAGTACTGATAGGAATGAAGTGCGCGGGCTTGGTCAACCTATCCACAATGACCCAAATAGCAGCAAAACCCTTCGAAATCCGTGGAAGCCCAACCACAAAGTCCATGGTGATCCGCTCCAACTTCCACTCCGGAATATCTAACCTCTGAAGTAATCCACCTGGTCTCTGGTGCTCATACTTGACTTCCTGGCAGTTGAGACACCGTGCTACATACTCGGCAATATATCTCTTCATCCGCTTCCACCAGTACTGCTGTCTCAGATCCTGATACATCTTCGCGGCACCCGGATGGATGGAATACCGCGAGCTGTGGGCCTCTGCTAATATCAACTCTCGAAGCCCATCCACATTGGGCACGCAAATACGACCCTGCATCCTCATAACCCCGTCATCACCAATAGTAACATATCTGGCATCACCTCGACGGACCCTGTCCTGAAGAACTAACAAATGCCGGTCATCATACTGGCGTGCTCTAATCTGATCATAAAGAGAATACCGGGAAGGCAGGCTAGCTAATACCCGCGGAGGCTCTGACAAATCCAATCTCACCAACTGACCCGCTAAAGCCTGAACATCAAGTGCTAAAGGTCGCTTTGCTGTTGAAAGGTAGGCTAGACTCCCCAAACTCTCGGCTCTGCGATTCAAAGCATCAGCCACTTCATTGGCCTTCCCCGGATGATACAAAATAGTAAGGTCATAATCCTTGAGAAGATCCAACCATCTCCTCTGACGCAAATTCAAGTCCTTCTACTTCAGCAGATACTGCAAACTACGATGATCAGTGAAAATCTCACACTGCACCCCATACAAATAATGACGCCAAATCTTCAAGGCATGAACAATGGCATCTAACTCAATATCGTGCACTGGATGATTCTTCTCGTGCACCTTCAACTGTTTAGACGCGTAGGCAATCACCCTACCATCCTGCATCAGTACCGCTCCCAAGACAACTCTAGAAGCATCACAGTAGATTGTATAAGAACCCGAACCAGTAGGCAAAACCAACACCAGAGATGTGGTCAATGCTGACTTGAGCTTGTGAAAGATCTCCTCACACTCATCAGACCATCTGAATGGAGCACCCTTCTGGGTCAATCTGGTTAAGGGTGAAGCAATAGAAGAGAATTCTTCCACGAAGCGACGGTAATATCCCTCCAAACCAAGGAAGCTCCTAATCTTTGTAGCTGAGGACGGTCTGGGCCAACTCTACACCGCCTCAATCTTCGTCGGATCAACCTGAATACCCTCACTGGACACCACGTGCCCCAAGAATGCTACTGAACCAAGCCAAAACTCACACTTGGAAAATTTTGCATATGGCTTGTCCTCCCTCAACCTCTGCAACACAACTCTCAAATGCTGAGCATGCTCCTCCTGGATACGAGAATACACCAGGATGTCATCAATGAACACAATGACGCAAGAGTCAAGGTAAGGCTGAAACACACTATTCATCAATTGCATGAACGCGGCTGGGGCATTGGTCAGCCCAAATGACATAACCAGAAACTCATAATGACTATATCTAGTCCTGAAAGTAGTCTTCGGAATGTCAGAATCCCGAATCTTCAGCTGATGATACTCGGATCTCAAATCAATCTTAGAAAACACTCTAGCTCCCTGAAGCTGGTCAAACAAGTCATCAATACGGGGAAAAAGATACTGGTTCTTCACCGTAACCTTATTCAGCTGCCTATAATCAATACACATGCGCATGGAGCCATCCTTTTTCTTCACAAACAACACTGGCGCACCCCAATGTGACACACTAGGCCGAATGAACCCCTTATCTAAGAGTTCCTGAAGCTGATCTTTCAATTCTTTCAACTCCGCTGGTGCCATACGATAAGGTGAAGTGGAGATTGGCTGAGTGCCTGGCACCAAATAAATACCAAAATCAACATCCCTTTCGGGGGGCATGCCTGGCAGGTCTGCAGGAAATACGTCCAAAAAATTACGGACCACAGGACAGAATCAACAGAAGGAGTCTCACTACTAAAATCCCTCACAAAAGAAAGATAAGATACACATCCTTTCTCAACCATACGCTGAGCCTTCAAATAAGAAATCACTCTGCTAGGCACATGCTCTATAGACCCTCTCCACTCAACTCTTGGAACTCCGGGCATAGCCAGGGTCACGGTCTTAGCGTGATAATCAAGAATAGCATGATGATGAGTTGTAGTTTGTTTTGATGATATAACAAACTTTCTTTGTAAAGAACCAGGTCAATATTAAACTAGCAGCATCACAAAGTCATCCATGCGTCTTGAAACTTCAGCTCATGTGAACGTCGGCTCATGCAAAGATGCGATAAAGAAAAACCCAGCTGAGGGACCTGATCCCTTAGCACACCCCAGCAGCAGGATCGAGAGATGGGACAACGATGGAAGATGTGACAACTTAGGTAACTGCTGCACTGTTCACGCTACAATGTAGCAACAATACAACAATCATTTTCTGATGGTTGAGGCTCTTTACCTCAAGGATATTGGACATCCTTCTTGGGAAAATGCAAGGCTTGATAATATAAAAAGGATGAACAACAACATTTGTAACTCAAGCTTTTGACAAAAAGAAATACTCAAGCATTAAAGACTCAAGAGCTTCAAGATCAAGAAGACAACTCCACTAAGGTTTACAAACGTGCTCATCAAGTATTGATAATGTCCTTAGTTGAGTTGTAATCTTGTACTTTGTTTTTCATTGTATCCTACTAGCTTTTGTAGAAGCAACTAAGTAGGAATCTTTTTCACTCTTTATTCTCTTGATCTCACTATGACTAAAGGTAGTCATGAGTCAAAGTCTTTATAACTAGAGAGTTTCAAAGTGGCTTGTAATAGTGCTTACAAGTTAGTGTGTCAAAGTCTTTGTAAGGTTGCCTTTCAAAGTGGATTGTAATAGTATAGATTACAAGTTAGTGTAGTTGAAATCCTACAAGTGTAGGTCGTGATTTTTTCCCCCTTGAGTGGTATTTTTCCACGTAAAAATCCGTTGTCTCCTTGTGCATTTCGTCTAACTCATAACTCTGTGGAAACTGGTAGAGGACCTGATACCTCTACTGTTTGGTGGACCCCTACAAACTAACAATTGGTATCAGAGCAGGTTCTTTCTAAACGGTTAACACCAAGAAAGGATCTGTAATGGCTTCTCCATCAAACTTTGAGGAAGGACAATCTACATATCAACCTCCTAGGTTCAACGGGCAATACTATGGATGGTGGAAGACTCGCATGCACGACTTCATCATGGCTGAAGACTCAGAGCTATGGGACATCATCTGTGATGGACCTCACGTTCCCATGCACAAGGTAGGAGAGGTTGGACTGCTTGTGCCTAAAACAAGACTAGACTACAATGACGCCGATAGAAAAGCTGTGGAAAAGAACTATCTTGCTAAGAAAATTCTAGTATGTGGAATAGGGCCGGATGAATACAATAGAATCTCTGCTTGTCAAACTGCGAAAGAAATCTGGCAAGCCCTGCAAACAGCCCATGAAGGAACAACGCAAGTAAAGCAATCTAAGATAGACATGCTCACCACCGAGTATGAGTTGTTCAAGATGAAGGAAGAAGAAAACATACAAGACTTGCATACTAGGTTCACTTCCATCATCAATGAGTTACACTCTCTAGGAGAGATCATTCCCAGGAATAAACTGGTGCGAAAAATTCTGAGCGTTCTGCCCAGCTCATGGGAAAGCAAGGTCAATGCCATTACGGAGGCCAAGGATCTGCAAACTCTCACTATGGATGAGTTAATCAGAAATCTAAGGACTTACGAAATGAAGAAGAAGAAGGACAGCGAAAGAAAGGAACCCAAAAAGGAGAAGAACCTGTTACTTCAGGCTGAAAAGCAGGAGTCAAGTGAGGAAGAGCACGACATGGCTTATCTCACCAAGAGATTTCAGAAAATGGTTCGACGAAATGGTGGAATACCAAATAGAGGCAGTGCAAGCAGGACCAGGAACCATGATTTGTGTTACAAGTGTGGAAAGCCTGGTCACTTCATAAATGACTGCCCACTCTTGAAACAAGACAAAAGTACAATGCTGACAAAGGTACAAAGAGGAACTAGGTTCCTGACAACAGATTCAACAGAAAAAGTGCAGCTGACAATGTTGTAAGGCAAGCTCTTGCTGCCTGGGGTGACTCATCCAGTGAATCGGACGAGGAACCTGAAGCTGAAAATAGTTCAATGGTGGTGGTTGACAACAAGGCAAAGGACTACGACTCACTGTTCGCTCTCATGGCACACTCATATGGAGAAGAAGATGATGATGCAGATGAGGTAAATTTCAGGGACGTTTAGAGAAATCTGAAGTCCTAATCTCCCAAAAAATTATTATCATTATCTAATGTTCTCATTGACGCATATTACGCGTTAAATGAGGATAAGGAACTTCTGACCACTGAGCTAGGAGAAATAGAACAAGCCAAGGACGACTTACTAAAAGTAATAGATGACTTAAGAGTGAAAAATGAAGAACTAATGAGTGATAGCAGTAGGATGAATGGAAGAATAGGAACTGTGGAAAGGGAGAGAAATGAACTTCAGAATAAAGTCTGTCATCTAGAAGAGACAATAGGGAAGAGCAAACTAGAACCAGGTACACTTAATGTAGATAAAGGGAAAGAAGTAGCCTGTGAAAAATATCTAAAGACGGAGAAGGATTTGAATGAAGCAAAAACTAAACTGTACAGCGAATTAGAGAAAAACAAAGAACTCAATGTTGAACTAGGCAAAGTAAGGGTGGATCTGAAAAAATCCCTGAACTGGACTTGGTCATCTGATGCTGTGACTGCCATGTATTTCAATCAGAATGGAAAAAGGCAGGGAATTGGATTTTTAAAAAAACACCTTATAATCCTCACAGCAAATATGTCACTGTTCCTGATAACTGGCTGTGTACCCACTGTGGGAACAATGGACACTTTAAAGGAAGTTGTCCAGCCAGAGATCAATCTGTCCTAAAAAATAAAGCCTTGTGATCAAAAGTAAACCTGAGCAGGGACCTGGTCCCAGCAGGAAACACAAACTCCTGCCTGCTTGGGCTAAAGCAATCCTTATTCACCCATTCCCAAATTACAAGGGACCCAAACTCGTTTGGGTTCCTAAATTTAATCATTAACTCAAATGTGCAGGGTTCAGTGAGAGAAAGCAGACTACAATGGATCATGGACAGTGGATGCTTGAAACACATGACTGGAAACACTTCAGATTTTCTCTCATTGAAGGCCCTGCAGGGAGGGGATGTGTCCTGTGGAAATGGAAAGAAAGGATACATCCTTGGTGTTGGAAATGTTGGGAGGTCATTGGAACATTCAATAGAAAATGTCTACTATGTGGATGGACTCAAATACAGTCTATTGAGTGTGTCTCAGATTTGTGACAAAGGAAACAAGGTTGAGTTCTTGTCAAAAATATGCACAGTCACCAACCTAATGACTGGATCTTGGCCATGCAGGAGGAGCTTCATCAGTTTGAAAGAAATAAAGTTTGACACTTGGTTCCTCGACCATAATAGGAACCAGGTGGGTGTTCAGGAACAAGCTGGATGAAAATGGAAAAACGACTCGAAACAAAGCAAGGTTGGTGGTTCAAGGCTACAATCAAGAAGAAGGGATTGATTATGACGAGACATTCGCACCAGTTGCACGCATGGAATCCATTCAAATTCTCATTGCCTTTGTATCGCATATGGAATTCACCTTGTTCCAAATGGATGTAAAAAGTGCCTTCTTAAAATGGCTATCTCAAAGAAGAGGTCTATGTCAAGCAACCTCCTAGATTTGAAAGTCATATACACCCTGAATATGTTTTCAAATTGGACAAGGCACTGTATGGATTGAAGCAAGCCCCTCGAGCTTGGTATGAAATATTGTCTAAACTTCTACTTGACAACGACATTACTAGAGGGAAGATAGACAACACCATGTTCCTAAGGAAAAAAGGAAGGAATCTGCTCATTGTCCAGGTGTATGTGGATGAATCATTTTTGGTGCCACTGCTTTACTAGAGGGAAGATAGACAACACCCTGTTCCTAAGGAAAAGAGGAAGGAATCTGCTCATTGTCCAGGTGTATATGGATGAATCATTTTTGGTGCCACTGCTTTACTAGAGGGAAGATAGACAACACCCTGTTCCTAAGGAAAAGAGGAAGGAATCTGCTCATTGTCCAGGTGTATATGGATGAATCATTTTTGGTGCCACTGCTGATTCACTGTGTAAAGAATTTGCAACGCTCATGGGCAGTAAGTTCGAGATGAGCATGATGGGGGACCTGAACTTCCTCTGGGGTCTTCAAGTCAAATAGTCTGTCAAGGGTACGTGCATTAGCCAACAACAGTACATCAAGGAGCTGCTCAAGAAAGTTTGACATGGAGGACTCCAAAGTTATTGACACACCAATTGCTGTGGCTACCAAACTCGACATGGATGATGCTGGAATTACTATAAATCAAACCATGTATAGAGGGATCATTGGATCACTTCTTTACCTCACAACGAGCAGACCAGACATAGTCTTCAGCATGGACTCGTGTGCAAGATTCCAATCCAGCCCAAAAGAGTCTCACTTGAAGGCTGCAAAGAGAATCCTGTGCTATCTCAAAGGCACACACGACCTGGTTCTATATTATCCCTCAGGTGACAATTTCCATCTTGTCGGTTAGGCTGACGCTGATTATGCAGGTTATCTAGTAGACATGAAGAGCACTTCTGGAGTGGCTCATTGTCTTGGATCATGCTTGATCTCCTGGGGAACAAGAAAGCAAAACTCAGTGGCTCTATCTACAACAGAAGCAGAGTATGTTGCAGCTGCCTCCTGCTGTGCACCACTACTGTGGATCAAACAACAACTGGAGGACTTTGGTGTTTTTATTGACAACATTCCCCTCCTCTGTGACAACACAAGTGCACTCAACATGGCAAAAAATCCTGTTCAACATAAAAGGACCAAGCACATTGATGTGCGACATCACTTCCTCAGGGATAATGTTGAGAAAGGGCACATATGCATGAGATTCTGCTGCACTGAAGATCAAATAGCTGACATCTTCACCAAAGCTCTTGGTAGAGAACACTCTGAAAAGAACATATTGGCTCTGGAATTGCTGAAACCCAATCAGGGACCTGGTTCTCCTAAGGCTCACATGTTTTACACATGGTACAACACATTTAGGTGTTTTCCTAATAAAGTCTAACTCACTTCTATACCGTTGCAGGTAGACACGCATGGTGGTTACAGAACTTTATGCAGTGGCACTGTAGACTATGGGAGGACTGATGTATATACTTTTGAAAATAAAACGAGATGGTCTGGAACCTGGTCATGCAGCTCAGGTCAGTGGTTACATGCTTTACAATTCCTGCTTTTCAAAAAGAAAGTGCTACATTAATTATAGACTGCCACAACACTCTCTCTCCACTGTGTCATCTGAGACTATCGATCACGTCAAACGTCCCACCTCTCAGACTTCCTACCGTTTTCCCACCTCTCTCCAACCTCCAAACTGACCCGTTTCCTCTTCCCTCATATTCTACAAAAACCCTTGTCTCTCACTTTCTTCTTCACACTTGCTCTCCTCATTTTAAAACCCTTGCATTTTTCTTCTTTTCTCACTCAACAATGGCAGCTCAAGCTGAAAATATATCCTCTCCCATCGCTACTCCCAGCGACGAAAACCCCCGTGAAATTCCAGTCTCTATTCCTGAACAAGAACCATTTCCAGTTGTTGAAGGGCCCTCTTCCGGACTGGGACTCTCATCTGAACCCGCTAAATCAGAAGCTTCTCCTTCAACCTCACACCCTCCTCCCTCCTCACCAAAAACTCCTTTCAACTCAGCCCCTCTTACTTCTCAGCCTTCTTTGGAGCTTCAGGACAAAGAGGCTGCTGAAAACATTATTGCCATCAACTCTGCTTCTGAGACTCATGAGGTTGTTGTGTCTACCCTTGAGGAGGTTGGGGTCATGGTTCCCCTTGAGGCTACTCAGCCTGAACCTTCACCCTCGTATCCTGATGAGGGAACTGGTCCATCCTCCCCAAGGGAGCTAAGGTTTGTTTTCTATACCCCACCTCTAGAGTCTATTCCTCCTGTGCCTATTGATGATGAGGATGATCTGGCCCTAAGTGCGCGATTCAAACTTTGCACTGCACCTCTCACTACTGTTTCTACTGAGAAGAGGCCCTCCACACGCCTCCAAAAGAAAGAAGCTGAGACTCAGGCTCTGGAGAAAAGTAAGAAAACAAACAAGTCTAAAAGAAAGCGTCTTTTACAAGAGGGTAAGAGTGTTGTGGACAAGCGTATTCCTGTTGTGGAAGTAGATGAGGGAACTCCAGAGGAACCTGGTTCTCTAGTTCCTCGGAAGAAGGTGTCACACCTCCTTTTTTCACTACCCCGGATGTATGAAGGGTAGTGAGGGAGTTTTTCCACTTTAAGTGACATTATTCGGTTTTGGGAATTATTATTATTTCAGAGTCACCACCCGGGTTTTTGACGATGCTCCGGGACACCGTTTTGGTTTGAAAATCCCAACCGAGGAATTTGACTCTGTTTTAATTTGTCTACGACCAGAAATCCGAGTAAGGAATTCTGTTAACCCGGGAGAAGGTGTTAGGCATTCCCGAGTTCCGTGGTTTTAGCACGGTCGCTTAACTATTAATATTTGGCCTAAATTATCTGATTATTTACGTGTTTTAACCTATTGTGCATTTAGCCCTTTCCATTTTAACCGCTTTTAGTGTTTATGGATTTATCTTGAAAAACGAGTCACGATAACGTGCACTCGTATGCTTTTGGACATGTTATAATTGCGCCACATGAAATGCACCCACGAATTTCAACACGTGATTTTATTATTGTTTTGAGTTGGAGTCGGGGACATGAGTTGTCACACCCGAGTGTAGATTATATAGTCATGACTATGGTCGTGACAGTTTAAAATGCTTATTTGAAGCAATTATTTGATTACTCTCTAAGTTTTATGAGTTTTATCTAAAAAGGGTGTTTTTAGCTTATAGGATATGTACATGAACCGCTCTTAATATTTATGGGATTATTTTTGAAATAAGTTAGGATTCCATACACTTGTCANACGTCACATGAAATGCAACCGCGATTCATGACGTGTTTATATTAATCTTTGAAGTTATGGTCGGGTCGCATGAAATGCACATCCGAATTGGAGATTATGTATCATGACCATGCCACGGAAGCCGTACCCATAGTCATAACGATTTATTAATCGCACATAAAGTAAACTAGATGTTCATGATTATTCTTCCTACACTTTGAGATTATTGCGAAGGCCAAGGTTCTGGATAACAATTATGGGAGAAATGTAAAATATAACTATTTGAGGTGATAAACGAGTCATCTACGCTCATAGAATCAATTACCAAAAGATGTTGCAAATGACATAGAGAAGAAGTAACAGTCAACTAATGAATCTTCATACGCATATGAAATGTCTTCTGATAACATACTACATTCTAGAACATAATTAGATAGCCACATAGACAGATCAGTCAACTATCTTCATGGAATTTAAAGCAACATATAATACTTAAATTTGAATCCTTGAACAATATATCTACATACTTAACGCAGATTGATACTTAAAAGGAAAAATAACGCAAACAAGTAAATACGGACAACTATAAATTTTACAAAATTCATAAGGATCTAATGCTTTTCTTACAACAATAATCAAAGAATCACTGTTGCAAAATCTTTATATCTACCCCAGCTTCACAAATGAGCTACTCTTGTGAAATCTGATGGGCTATACAGCAATCGAACATACAAAACATCGCATTAAAACAAACTCACTACTGCTGCCATCATATAGGCGTGGCTTAACATTTTGTTGGCATGTGACATATGCAGATCTCTCTGCCAGAGTAAACCCAAACAGGGAACACCAAATAAAGGACGAACACTAAGACTGCCGCTCAGCTATAAATTCAGCAACATCACAAAATGCAAACAAGCACCTAATCACAGCTCCCAAATCGACTTGAATTTCCAAGAATTGCGGCAGAAGAAGTAGAAATTAGACGAGATTGTAAAATCTTTTGTGGTTCAACTTTATTTCTTATTTTTACTTCGTCTTTGCTTATGAATTCTTGAAATTCCAGACTTCTGAATTTTCCGGAGTCCTAGCTTCTCGTGTTTGTATGAGAGAGGGGCGAATGAGATGAGTGAGAGGAGATGGATGAAGGGTTGTCAACTACTGCTTCGTTCTTGGTCTGGGCGGAGATGGGGGTTGAGGGGTGACCAGCGGCTTTAGATGGTAGGCGCTGGTTTCCTCGCCGGATTCCGGCAATGAAGAGATGAGGGAATGGCGACAACTACTAGGGTTAAGGAAATGGGTGGGAATCTCATTGATGATTCTTGTGTTTGTGTTTTAGATTATGAAAGAATGAAGAGCCACAGGGGAGTTACGCCGCTGCTACTGTTCGTCCATGAAAGGGGAGGGGCGTTTGGTTCTAATGTCTATTCTCTAAAGGTCTGTATTGGGGATAGGAGGTCAGGAAGAAGCAGGGGAAAGGGGAACGCGCAGCCGGGATCCCCCGAGATTAGGTCCTATCTTTAGGGTTATAGTGAGAGGGAGGTTGGGCCGGTCGGGTCGGGTCGTTGGGTAAATGATCTTGGGCCTGGGCAATTCCAGCCCAGGTCCGTTTTTTTTACTTCATTTTTTAAAACTAGTTTAATTAACTATGTTAAAATTAAAGTGTAACAATTGATTATAAGCTAATTTTGCTATTAATTCTATTAAGCTCACACCTTTCAATTTAATCCTGATCATTTAAAAGGCAATTTTTCACGATTTTGTTGAAAGAAATAATTAAATTAAGAATTTGAATATTAATGGATTTTGTATCAAACAATTATATTTATTTAAATAGTGGCCAAGGTTATGTTCTTAATCAAACCATTTTAAATTATTTATAGATTTAATGATGAATTCTGACTACATAATGTAAAATGAATTCACAAATAGCATCAGAATTCAATAAAACCCATAAAACCAATTAATTTACTGAGATTTTTGTAGGATTATACGATAGGCAAAAATCACGTGCTCACAGAAGGCTGTAGCAAAGAAAAGTGTGAAGTTTGTTGATGAAAAGCGGGATGAGTCAGTTTCGAAGGGTGTTAGTAGAGAAGCAAGTGGTACCAAATCAGCAAGCTCCAAGGGTAAATCTGCTACGAGGTCTGGAAAGAGGAAGCGCAGGGCTATCACAGGAGAACCTGCGAAAACATCTAGTGAAAAGGAAGCCGCATTATGGAAGGAAAATGTTCAAAAACAAAAAGTACTGTCAGGGCGCACAATTGATCCTGACATTTTGGACATGCCTGGGATGAGCCAACTCATGGCTATCCTAGAATTTCAAAAGTGGGATGGTCTTCTGAGGGTGAGTGCTCCAAAAGTTTATGACGAACAGGTTAGGGAGTTTTATACTACTTTTCTTTGTCCTGTTGAGAACCATGGTTGTGTCATTGTTGGGAAGGTGGATATATTGTTTGATGATTCGAGTTTGGGGGAGATTTTGGGTGTTCCATCTGAAGGGCTGTCCTCCTTTGATCCAACCAAAGGAGCGTGCAGTCACAGTTTCAAAAAGGCTATCATGAAGCCAGCTGCCTTACAACATGGGGACCGGGTATACAAGAAGTCGATGCTGCCAATGTACCAGTTGCTGTTCGAACTGGTTAAAAAGGTCCTATTACCTAGATCTGAAAGACGACATGTGGCATCCCTATCTGATCTTATGCTGATGGAAGCTCTGGACAACAACACCCCTGTGAATCTACCTGCTCTCATGATCAATCATATGCATAAGGTAGTGTCCATGAAAGATGGAAATCATGGTCTTCCATATGGGTTCTTCTTGACAAAGTTGTTCAAGGCCTTCAACGTACCACTGGGGACTCCGCGTGTGGGCACTCGCAAGCAATGTTTCACAAAATTGACCTTAGAGGAGTGTGAATGCATTGAGAAGGCAGGGGGTAGCAACTCCATGATCTCACAGCTGATCAATGGCCTGAATGATGCTCAGGAAACCATTCGGAGGCTGAAAGCTCAGCTAGCACTCAAGGAGGTGTCAGGCGTTACCGCTCAGGAACCTGGTTCGCTCTCTGCTGAAGAAGCGTCTCGCCTGACCAAGGAGAATGCAGACCTTAAGGCTCAAGTTGACAATCTGAAGGAAAGGCTTCTTCAAGAACAGTCCTCTGCGAATGCCCGCATGGACTTAGTTCTTCGTACTCTAACTGCTTCTACCCTTCCTCCTCCCTCCTCTAGTGCCCCTTAGGTGTCCCTCTCTCTCTCAGTCCAGTATATGTTGTGGTGGTTATCTATATGTTTTTGTTGCATTTTTTTTGTTGGTAGGAAATTGGATTCCATGTAACTGCTCCCATCTTGAAAATCCAAACAAAAGTCCACTGCCTCCGGGAAAGGACTTCTCTATGTATATATTGTTTGGGATCTATCAATGAATCAGTCCTTCTCTATTCTGCTTGATGCTTACTTGCATTTTGTTCTTTTTTTACCATGAATGTGTGCACACATGGGGCATGAGTTAACTTTTGTGGACTTCCTATATGTCTTTGCCTATGTCTGACTTTTTGTGATGCCAAAAGGGGGAAAAATTTGAAATTGGGAATTTGAAAGCACATCGTTAGGGGGAATTTTCTTATGCTTAAATTTTTTTTTCTAACTATTCTTGCTTTTAAAGGGCACATTGATAGGGGGAACATGATTGGGAACCGTTTGCTTATATGTTGTGCTGTTCTAAGCTTTCAAGTTGTAAAAAGTTTGTCATCATCAAAAAGGGGAAAATTGATGAGTTGTAGTTTGTTTTGATGATATAACAAACTTTCTTTGTAAAGAACCAGGTCAATATTAAACTAGCAGCATCACAAAGTCATCCATGCGTCTTGAAACTTCAGCTCATGTGAACGTCGGCTCATGCAAAGATGCGATAAAGAAAAAACCAGCTGAGGGACCTGATCCCTTAGCACACCCCAACAGCAGGATCGAGAGATGGGACATCGATGGAAGATGTGACAACTTAGGTAACTGCTACACTGTTCACGCTACAGTGTAGCAACAGTACAACAGTCATTTTCTGATGGTTGAGGCTCTTTACCTCAAGGATATTGGACATCATTCTTGGGAAAATGCAAGGCTTGATAATATCAAAAGGATGAACAACAACATTTGTAACTAAAGCTTTTGACAAAAAGAAATACTCAAGCATTAAAGACTCAAGAGCTTCAAGATCAAGAAGACAACTCCACTAAGGTTTACAAACATGCTCATCAAGTATTGATAATGTCCTTAGTTGAGTTGTAATCTTGTATTTTGTTTTTCATTGTATCCTACTAGCTTTTGTAGAAGCAACTAAGTAGGAATCTTTTTCACTCTTTATTCTCTTGATCTCACTATGACTAAAGGTAGTCATGAGTCAAAGTCTCTGTAACTAGAGAGTTTCGAAGTGGCTTGTAATAGTGCTTACAAGTTAGTGAGTCAAAGTCTTTGTAAGGTTGCCTTTCAAAGTGGCTTGTAATAGTATAGATTACAAGTTAGTGAAGTTGAAATCCTACAAGTGTAGGTCGTGGTTTTTGTCCCCTTGAGTGGGATTTTTCCACGTAAAAATCCGTTGTCTCCTTGTGCATTTCGTCTAACTCATAACTCTGTGGAAACTGGTAGAGGACCTGGTACCTCTACTGTTTGGTGGACCCCTACAAACTAACACATGACATGGGGATAACCAATCCATGCCCAGTATCACTCCAAAATCAACCGTACTGAGTAACAACAAGTTCACTCGGGTCTCCAAACCCTCAATAGATATAACACACGACCGGTACACTCGGTCTACAACAATAGTATCACCCACCAGAGTCGAAACATGAACAGACGTAACTAAGGACTCACGGGGCATATTCAGAAAGTGAGAAAAATATGATGAGACATAAGAGTATGCAAAAACAGGGTCAAATAAAGCCAAAGCATCACTGTGACAAACTGAGATAGTACCTGTAATCACCGCATCGGAGGCCATAGCATCAGGCCTAGCTGGGAGTGCATAGATACGTGGTTGACCACCACCTGCTCGACCTCCCCCTCTAGGGCGGCCTCTAGCTGCCTGACAACCACCCCTAGCTGCCTGGGTAGGTGGTGAAGTGACTGGGCCTGATGTCGAGGGCTGAGCCCTCTGCTGAGATGAACTACTAGCACGATGAGGAAACTGTCTCCATCCATGTCCAAACTCTCCACACTCAAAACAACTACCTGGAGTTGGGGATGGAGACTGAAGAGGACCCTTGCCACTATGATAACCACCGGATGAACCATGCATAGAATAGCCTTGAAATGATGATGATCTGGAGGAGCTCTGAGCTGGAAGGACACTAAAAGATGAACGTCCCTGATGAGAACTGCGGGGAACCTGCCCCGAAGGTGCGCCACTATAAGCTGGGCGAGATGGCTGAGGAGGTCTAAATGGACGACCTCTGCTGTGCTGAAACTGCCCTCTGGAAGGGCCACCGCTGAAACTACTTGATCCCCTAGGCCTCTTGGCCTCCCTCTCCTCACGCTCCTGCCTACGAACCGACTCAATATCCCGAGCAATATCAATAACCTGCTCAAATGTAGCTCCATACACTCTCTCCCTGGTCAACAAAATCCGAAGCTGATATGTGAGACCATCTACAAACCTCCTGATCCTCTCCCTGTCAGTAGGGACTAACTCAGAAGCATGTCGAGCCAACTCAGAAAACCTCATCTCGTACTGAGTAACTGACAACTATCCCTGGCGCAACTGCTCAAACTGCATGCGCTGCTCCTCTCTATGGGACTGAGGAACATACTTCTCCAAAAAGATCGTGGAGAACTGCTGCCAAGTGAGAGGTGCTGAACCAACCGGCCTACGCCTCTCAAATGCCTTCCATCACGTGAAAGCAGCACCAGCAAACTGAAATGTAGCAAACGAGATCCCACTGGTCTCCAAAATACCAGCAGTACGAAGTATCCTCTGGCACTTGTCCAGAAAACCTTGGGCATCCTCATCCTCTGTGCCACTGAAAGTCAGAGCCTGAAGTCTACTGAACCTCTCCAGCCTACACTGCTCATCTTCGGGCATAGCTGGGACTACATAGTCCTGAACTGGGGCAACCAGCTGAGCTGGGACTGCCCCCGGTGCCTAAATACCCTTTAGAGCCTGCTCAGGTGTCCGGGCAGCTGGAGTCTGAGTGCCTCCCCCGGCCTGAGATGTGGCAGCAGTAGTAGTCATAGCGACTGCCTGAGTCAAACTGGTACACACTGTCAAGATCTAAGCCAGGGTCTCCTGAAGACCCGGAATGACAATAGGCATTGCCAGTGCCTGAGCCTATCCCGTTGGAGCACCCTCGGCGGGAACCTGATCCTGAATAATAGGGGGATCCTCTGGTACTGTCCCGACTGCTGCACGGGCTGGTCCCCTAACTCCACCACGGCCTCGACCTTTTGTGGGTCTGACTGGTGTCTGGTCACCCTGATCAGTAGCGCGTGTACTCACCATCTGTGAGAGAATGAAGCAACTGTAGTTTAGATTTCAAGAACCAATAGAATGGCACGAAAGAGTTCAAGAAAAATGAGATTTTTCCTAAGAGTTCTGTAGCCTCTCGAAGATAAGTAGAGACTTCTCCGTACCGATCCGCAAGACTCAACTAAACCTGCTCATGACCGTTGAGTCCTATGTAACTTAGGGCTTTGATACCAACTTGTCACGACCCCAAATCCTAACAGGCCGTGATGGCGCCTATCATGGAACTAGGCTAGCCAACCATCACATAACACATTTGTTTAATATAATTTCTCAATATTATTAAATACCAGCATAATAAGTATACATTTTTTAAGTCTTTAACAAAGCATAATAAGATCTGACAGTCTAAACAATTCTCCAAAGACTGGAGTCAACCGATCACGAGCATCTAAGAATAAAACTAACTCTGCTAATGTCATAAACAATGTCTAGGAATAAAATACTAATACTAATAAAGGAAGGGAAACGGAGAAGCTGCGGACGCTGAACAACTACCTCGAAATCCCAAAGCTGATGCCGAACGGACGCAAGTGACTACTGCTCAGAACCAGTACCTGGATCTGCACACAGAGGTGCATGGAGTAATGATGAGTACGCCAACTCAGTAGTAATAAAAATAAATCACAGTCTGAAGAATAAGAAACACACAACAACAAATACACCAATCCACAAAACAGTAAAATGCCAAGTCTCAATAAAGTGTACATAAGTTCGAAAACCAATTTCCATAAAAATCTTTTGAAACAAGTATATTTCTCCAAATGATTCTCAGTAAAAACTCCCAAAATATCAGTTTGAAAGATGAAGCGAATCATAATCAAAACTCAGTAAAATATCATTATAAACTGCCCCTCGGGCCATAATCATCACTCATAATATTCCCTCAGCACCTCACCATCACTCAGCATCAGCCCCTCAGGCAACCTCACTGTCACTCATGCCTCCTAATCACTCATCACTCGGCACTCGGCACTCGGCACTTGCACTCAGTAGGTACCTGCGCTCACTGGGGGTGTGTACAGACTCCGGAGGGGCTCCTACAACCCAAGCGCTATAAACAAGCCAAATCATGGCATCAATCACTCTCAGGAACTCGCACGCAGACAACGCTGTGTGCGCAGACCGTCATGCCAAAGACAAGGTTGCTGATAATGGACCTGTTCCTATCTCGTAGAAAACTAAGTCCTTTTTCATTGTAAATATAAATTAGTTTTATTTCATGTACTTCTATTATGTTCCTCTAGTTTAGTTAGGTCAAGTCTTGTGACTTTGTTTTTTTTAAGCACTATTAGGGGGATCAAGCAATCAAACTTTCGAGCAAGCCAACAATTCTCTGTACTGGTGTCTCTCCCCTCGACACTATGTTGGTTTTCTGTAATAGTTTTCGTTAATGCAATCAAGTTTTCTTTCATTCTCAATTCTCATTTTTGTTCTCTCAATTACTCTTGACATTGGTTTTCACGTACGACACTGACAATCTCGTCTAGCATACAGAGAGGACCTCAGTTGGCGAATAGTAACTGCACTAACATCAGTTGCTTAGTCTTACGTCGCCTTTCCAAGGAATCTCAGGAAGGTGCCACGTAACAATAAGCTTGCTCAAATTGCTAGTTTCGAATTCAAATAAAGATGGAAGTTATGGTAAATTAATAACCAGCATAAAATTTGTTAATTTACGACAAATAGGAGAAAAAGATGTGCAATTGACGAGATGGCCATATATCTCATATTTTACTCCCACAGTACATTCCTAATTATCTCATATTCAACCATATACCGCTCTCCTTTAGCCACATAGGTGATGATTAAAACTAGCAAGGTTGGTGACATATATAATGCAATGAACCATCTTATACATTTGACAGTATTAAGGATATTTATCACCTTTACATTGTTTAGTCTAACGGGTTATAGTAGATAGTTATCATCTTGTATGGCAATCAAGTATGGTAATAGCAAAACTCCTTAAGCCGTCTGTATATAAAAGTTAAACCCGAAAATAGAAGGTTTAAAATTAGAATTGAACACAAACAAGTGAAGGGAAGACAAGACATTGCAACTTCAGTTTACGGAGTATATGACCCTTGATAGAAGGGTGTGGAGATAGAGAATTAAGGCAGAAGGTTAGTGGATAGATGAGTGTATTTCTTTGTCATACCCGTTGCATTAGTATTAATCTTGTTTTCTTGTTCATAGAGTTATATTTCTACCTGTTATTTTTTTCGCTTCAGTTATCTTATTATATTGTTGTTGCTGTTGCTTGTTGCTACTGCTTCTTATCATTTTCCCTTAAACTGAGGGTCTTCGAAAACAATCTCTCTACCTCCATAAGGTAGGGGTAAGATCCGCGTATAGATTACCTTACCTAGACCTCACATAGTTTATACTGGTGACGAGCGTAATACACAACACGAAAATTAATGCTCGCTAACCAAAGATAGTATAGTAAAATATCATTTTCATAAAAATTAAATTAAAACAATGTTCAAATAAATGCTATTCAGGATATTCAACACTTTAATTTGAGGTGATTAATACTATATCTAATAAACTAAAATTGAAGCAAGTAAAAAGTAGTCACACAGAACTAGAAAGTAGAGCAATAGGTTATTATCAATACGAAGAATAAGAGCATTCACATGATAGGTGCAACACTGCTATTTTGAATTTGACATTGTTATATTTCACTATTAAAGTTCTATTGATTCTCATGAATTCAACATGTGATTACCTTATACTTCCGATTCAGATTCCTCTCTCGATTAAATTTAAACCTTTCAAATAAACTAATGTGAAGTGCGGTGAAGTTTGCAAGAATCTATTGGTAGGAATGATCTAAGAGAAACTTCTCGCGAATATTTCTCAATCTTAATTTAAACGGTAACTCAAAAAGCTCTCTCGATTACTTCAAAGAATCACCAGAATAATACACTGCATTAATATTCAATAAGATCTTCCGCTTTCGATTAAACACTTTAAGAAATAAAATCACAACTAATACTAAAGCTCCTCCAATAAAATCAAGCAATTAAAACAGAAGTCAAATTCATAAACAATAATCAAGTCACCAAATCATGTCAAACCCTAAGATAAACTACTCCATAGATATGGAGAAAGTCAACACAAATAGAGTTAAAGAATAAGAAAACATCAAGCAAACGTTACGATCCAAACTCCCGTATTGAATTGGTAGAAAGATGATGAAATTTTGTGTCTTGCAACTACGGGTATTCATGGTTCGGTTCGGTTCGGTTCGATTTTTCCCTTAAAAAATCAAACCAAGTAGGTCGGTTTTTCAAATATTGGAACCAAACCAAACCAATTAAGTCGGGTTTTTATCGATTCGGTTTTTGTCAGTTTTTCAATTTTTTCGGTTATTCATCAGTTTTTTTATTAAATATGAGACATACACTACCAAACACATATTCCGGCGACTACATTTTCAATGTAACGCTATCAAATCAATTGCTCTTCGAGAAATCTATCATTTACCAAGATATATTGATGATAATTGAATCAAAGAGTAATGAATAATTAAAGTACTAAATTAAAAATCGATTGTTTTTAACACGAAATAAATTATTATACTTAGCACAAGAAAACTACCAATCAAACTAGAATGTAAAGGCAAAAAATTAGATTATTACAATAGCAAAGAACTAGACTAAAAATATAAATGACTAATATGTACCATAAATTTTAGATTTTGTTTTATAAAATATACATATATATATATAGGTGTAATAACAAATTCAAATAGCTACTTTTATAGTTGGGTTGGTTCGGTTTTTTTTGATTATTTTTTTATTAAAACCAAAACCAAACCAAATTTGATTGATTTTTAAAATTCAAAACCAAAACCAAACCAAACCAAACCTAAAAAGTATCGGTTTGGTCGGTTTGGTACGATTTTTCGGGTTTTTATGAACACCCCTACTTGCAGCCTCCAATGCTCTCCCTATTGTTCCTCGGTCCAAAGTCCTCTAAAAATCGTGTTTCCAGTGTATTTATACCAAGTAGGAACATGCCCGAAAAGAAGTACCCACTCTGAGCCGAAGTTTGAAAAGATGGACAACAAAAATACACAACCGCGTCACGCCCTGTGTCGGGCTAGTGGAAATTTTCAGAGAGTTGATTTTATGTCAAACATGCCACCAGGAACTGGTCGGGTTTGTAATACAGTTGCCAAACAAATAGGATTACAGGCTCAATAGGGCTAACTAGGATACACAATAAATTAGGTAGGTCAAGGCATATAGTTGACTCAATAAAGAAACGCCTCTATCACTTCCTAGACTGAACAAGACTACCATTTCGCTTTGCAAACACGCGGGGCAAGTTCTAGACATCAAATGACATGCACAGAATATCAACAATAACTTCACACGCACCATGGAATATAACTCACTTAGGACCAGATCTATCCCAATTCTCTAGTCAAAGCAGTTAAGCAAAGTAAAGATCAAACAAATTAAGACACTTATAGATGAGTCAAAAACTGAGCCTAGGCGTCACAACTAAGGCCCTCCTCTAAAGGCACAACAAAGTTAAGAAAGATTGTCTCTACTAAACACAACGACACAAGATTTTCTTTATTCCTACAAAAGAAAAAAATTAACTACACCCGGTTCAAGTAAAAATCCTTAAAAAAGAACCGCGACTCAAAGAAAAACTAAGGGGAAATTGTTACACTACCTAAAGAAAACATATTTTTGGATTTCAAAATATTGAATTTTTTTCCGACTTTAAATCCCTCAAGAAGACAGTCGAGGAAATCCATAATCCGAAAGAGTCAAATCTTTTTTTAAAATGATCTTAAGTAATGACGAAAAACACAAACTAAAATATATAATATTTAAAATCCCCCACTCCACACTTTAAATTGTTGCATGTCTCCATGACACATAAGTAAAAGCAATAGGTAAAGAAACTCCCCTGAATTTTTTCTTTTCCAAGAACTTATGAACTCCACCCTTAATTCTGAATTCATTCCTCGTTTCTGCTCCTCGAAATTCTTCATAGAGCTCGTTAGGACAAATTCATCTAAGGATATTTTTAAGACCCGCTCTTTTTTTTTCTTGATTGGCCTCATTTTGAGCGGCGAATTGTTCGTTCATGAAGATCTACAATTTGTTCCCGCGTTCTTTCACAGGATCAATCCATGCATATTCCTGTAAATTCCTAAAAATAAAATCATCATGATCAATGTTACCATAAGAAACGAAGAAGAAAGGTAATGTGAATATTCTTGTGGTATGTCCAAGACCATTTGTTTCTCATTCTCTTCTACTAAATGTTGTAAATGTGGAAAGGTGGACGAGGGTTTGAACTCTTCTTCCATTGCTTCACACTCAACCAAAACCTTATTTTCAATAATCTCAGTTGAACCAGAGTCTTCTTATAGAGTAAGAACTTCACTTTGTAGATGCTCATCCTCTTGGGTCGACCCTTTCTCACAGGGTATCTCCTCCATATATTCACTATCACAATAAAATGAGCTCTTTAAATTTTTCTATAAATTTTTCTTCAACACTATTCATGAACCTACACATAAGCTTTTTTAAATTACCATTCTCATCTTGAGGTGGTTCTCTCACTTCGCTTTCATTCCAGTTATAATAATAGTATTCATCCCAACCAGAGTAAAAATTATACCATATGATGTCATACCTCTACGAGTAAAAATAGAATGAGATTGTTCAAAGATGAACTTATACCTACCTGCTTGACAGTCAACCCATAGATGATTTCCACTATATTTAAAATAAATAGCAGGCTTGTGATAATGTTCAACTGCTAATTCTTCAACCGTTTTCTTAGGCTGGTTACTCCATCTTTCAACGATAATTAGATTTAATATCAAGAATATTTTCTTCAAGCGTTCTCCCTAGCACTTGTCAGGTACTACAAAAGAAATCTTGAAGACAAGTTAACTAATAAAAAAGAATAGAAAAAAATTAGTTCGCGAGTTAGCACCAAAAACTATTTTGAACACTATTGATTACCAATCTCCGGCAATGGCGCAAAAATTTGACTAGCGCAAAACACAACACGGAAATTAATACTCGCTAGCCAAAGATAGTAGCGTAAATTGCGTCCCCACAAGAATTGGATTAAACAATGTTCAAGTAATTTATGGGTTAAATAATATTCAAAATATTCAACACTTTGATTTGGGATGATTGATACTACAACTAAAAAACTAAAATTAAACCAAGTAAAAATTAGTCACAGAGAACTAAAAAGTAGAGCAATAGATTATTATAAATACGAAAAATAAGGGTTTTGACATGATAGGAGCAAGACTCCTATCCTGAAATTGACATTGTTATTTTTCACTCTTAAAGTTCTATCGATTCTCACGAATTCAATATGTATTAACTTATACTTTCGATCCAGATTCCTCTCTCGATTAAATCTAAACCTTCCAGATATGCTAATGTGAAGTGCAGTGAGGCTTGCAAGAATCTATTTGGTAGGAATGATCTAAGAGAAACTTCTCACGAATATTTCTCAATCTTAATTTATACGGTAACTCAAAAAGCTCTCCCAATTACTTCAAATAATCACCAAAACAAACTAAGGCATACACTATAATAAACACTATAAAGAATAAAATCAAAACAAATATTAAAGATCCTCCGATAAATCAAATAATTAAACAATAGTTAAATTCATAAACAATAACCTATTCACCAAATCATGTCAAACCCTAAGGTAAACTACTCCATAGATATGGAGAAAGTCATCACAAATAGAGTTAAAGAATAAGAAAACATCAATCCAACATTACAACCCAAACTCTCGTATTGAATTGGCGGAAAGATAATGAAATCTTGTGTCTCACAGCCTCCCATGCTTTCCTTGGACTCTTACTCAGATTTCAAAGTTTCAAATCACTCAATTTAGCTCAAAAACATCTTCTTAACTCGTAATCGTCTCCTACAAGGCATAAAACACGTAATAAGTGCAAAACATCATCATTTAAACTCACACACGAATAAAGTGTAGTAATTAGAGTGCAAAATACGGCTAAACTACGAATTTCTAGCCTACCATCAACACCCCCACACTTAAACCATTGCTCGTCCTCGAGCAATCAAACTACACTTCATATAGAGACGATCTGGTTATCAAACAACTTTCATAACTCATCATGCCAAGAATATTTAAAGCACACTAAGCACCATACCATAACATCCGAGCCTCAAGGTTCAACTCACAAGCACCACGTATTTTCAAGAACTACTCACTTACTCAAACATGGAGGCCAAAGACATTACCTTTCCTTCACAAATCATGTGCCCTCACACAAAAAATAGAGAGTAGTTCCACACACAATAAAATTCAAGGACATATAGGAACTCAAGATAGAAATAGTTCCTCACTCTCAGAAATAAAATTCATATGTCACAGAAGACGTACATAGGCTTGCTCGTAATGTAATACTCTTCTAATTGAGCTTATTCAATCAAGATTAAGAAGGACTTTATTTGGTTGTAATGTATGATGCGGAAGAGTAGGATACATTTAATTGGATAGTGACCACACCTCTCTGAGCACTTTACATACAATTCACAGTCTAAACCTTACACTTATGTTGAACCAAACTCCTAACTTTCACAACATAATAGCATCAAGCTCCCAATTTCTTTAACCACAAGATGAGAACTACCACTAACAAGGAATCAAACCTTTTATAATACATATACAGATTCTCTCTTTTTTTTCTTTTCAAGTTTCTGTGTCTTTTTTTTCTCAAGCCAATTCACTTATTTTTTTAATTCCTTACACATGGCTTTCACAATTTTCAAACATTGCACCTTTGTATAGCTCCAACCTATACAAAGAAATAGGTATTAATTTGCCTCGTGAGAAAATGAAGATATATTCGTTAAATTTTTAATTAATTATTTAAAAAGTAGTGAGCTCCCAACCACCATTCATTCATCTCAATGACCAAAACCAATATGTTATTACCAGCATCAATAGGACTTAATTGAACCTTTTGGTCTTTCACATATTGGTGATTGTTTAACTATCCTTATCCTTTTGGTTGTAGAGTCCCATACTTTTGAGCCCACAAAATACACGTTTTCATTTGAGTTATTCGTAGCCATATACCTAAAATAAAATAAATAAATAAAAGAAAAAAAAGAAATTCCACATGTCACTACAAGAAAGTGGTACTATGACGATATTTATTCAGTAATATTAGAAATAATGTAGTATCTGCATTAGAACCCGACTAATTCAATCTGGCGCAAGAAAATATCTTTTTGAGAGTAAAGCTCTCACTACCAAAAGCAACCTTATACATAGAAACTGAATCTAAGACCGGATTAAAATTGGAAAAAATCCTTACCAATCTATTACAACATTTGATAATAGGCGGAATACCTAAAAAAAAATCTCTAAATTTGATACGGATTATTAGTTACAGTTTTAAATTATTCGTGGTCTTAATTACTTATCGATTTGGCCTTTTGAAAGCTATTACCCCTGGACGCTGATGTGACAAAGTTTGGGTGCACTCTCTTTAAGCGCGTGAAAATGAAGAAAAATTGAAAAATCAGCTTTCAAATAGGTTATTTTTTAACTTTTAATTGTCATAGTCATATATGATTTATTTGTTATAACTATGTATTTCTTCTTGCTTCGTCTTAACATACAATGTGGACTTTACTCTAACTTTTATTATTTTTAATTTCTTCTTAGATATAATGATTATTTGTTCCAACTTCATATTTCCTTTTTTTTGTTTTGTTTTTGGCTGTAGTTGTAAAACATTTGGTAGGACTCCATTATTTTAGCCAAATAAAGAACTTTTAGAAGAAAGTGGAGTACCAGTTGTGCATATTTTCTTCTTTTTTATACATAGCGTCTATTTATTTTAATTGTGTATTTTTATTTTCAAATCAAATCAATAAAAAAACTGGCCATAGCTCCATTATATTTTACCAAATAAAAAAAGTATAGCCAAAATAATGAACTTGCCATTATACTCTGATCTCTTTTATTTCTTCTTTTGATGCAATGACTATTTATTTCAACTGTCTTTTTACCTTTTCAGGTAATATCTGTAAAAAAATATTTTTAGAGCACCATAATTTAGAGCTATATAAAAATTTATAGCCAAAATAATTAATTTCAAACTATGTATTTTTTGTAACTTTTTAGATGCTTTGACTATTTATTTCAATTGTATAAATCTTTATTTTCACGTCAAATTAAAAAAAAAGAATAATTAAAACTTTATTAATTTTAGTCAAATAAAGTTTTTTGCCTAAAATAATGTAGTTCCATCCAAGTTTTGTTATAAATTTTATTCGAAAAAAATTATCTTAAAAAGTAACATTCTTAAAAAGGTGAAAATTATTTTTCAAAAAGTTTTCACATAGACAGAATCCACATGGCAGATGAGTGCATGTCACTTTCCTAGAATGAGATTATCCAATGGGATAACATCTATCGAATAACCAAGTACAGGGAAGTAATTAAAATCGCAAATAATTCAAGAATATAATCAATAATACATGTCAAATTTAAGGAGATTTTAAGGTATTTTGACTTTAATAATACATATCCCTTACTCTATAAAATCATGAAAACACGTAAAGCATTGCTTTTTCTAAGTTGTGGTTGTAAAATATTAGGCCACACAACTTATGAATATGGGGTGAAAGAATTAAATATTCATTTATGAACACCACCTTGATATGTCTTATCATCTTATGAGTGACATATGTTATAAGGCAGTTCAAGAACTAATCTATTCATGAGTGCAAGTGGGGTTATATATGTTTTCAACGATAAAGACATCTCGTTTTGTTTGAGATTTTATTGCAAAGAATTTAATATCGATGCCACATGTTTATTTTTCTAAGTTTTATAATAAAACCATTCATATATATATATATTAATTAATTAAATTTATTATACTACTTACACTTGTTCACATTAGGGGTGGACATTCGGTATTTCGGTTCGGTATTTAAGAATTTCGGTTCGGTATTTCGGTATTCGGTTTATCAATTGTGTATACCAAATACCGTATCAAATTAGTTCGGTACGGTTCGGTATTTATTATTTTGGTTCGGTACGGTTTCAGTAAAGTATTCGGTTTATGAATACCAACGCAAATATCCTCTTTATACCCTTCGCCAAAAGAGCACATAGAGTAGAAAATATCTTTTGGCAGGAACAAACGATAATAATTAAGAAGATGCAGTAATTACTAAAGCTAAAACATAATAGAAAGTGAACTAACACCCAAAATGCCTTAAAACGCTACAAAAGTTGTTGCATTTAGAAACAGCTCTATAAACGCTACAAACGCTACATCACATTCACTGTGATTCACAGCAGTCTAGAACAAGCACAAGAAGTACCAACTAGGAATTACATTGGGCTGGGCTTGGGGCGACGGGAAATGGGAATTACATTGAGTTGGACACTAGGTGTGTTAGTATAGGTAGGGTCCAAAAAAATATATACTTAAAATTTCGGTATATTCGATATACCGAATTTTTAAAATTGTAATACCGAAATACCGAAATACCAAAAAATTAATGCCGAATTAGACCGAAATACCGAAATAACCGAACCCGAAATACCGAATTAATTCGGTTCGGTTCGGAATTCGATTTTTCGGATTTTATGCCCACCCCTAGTTCACATCACCCTCAAAAAGAGAAATAAAAAGGTTTTGGATATATATATATATATATTTCCATTTTGCCTACTTTAATTCAACCAAAACGCGTAGAAGAAAAAAGTGAAAATTATATAATTGGGATATTGACACGTATATTCATCAATTCAAACTGATATAGAGAATATTTGCTGAATCATTTGTCCTTTTGGTGGTCCACAGAGAAATAAATAAACTAAACTAAATTGACAATTCTTAAATAGACTATACTATAATAGTTAATATTAAGGATCATATTGTTTTGTAATCTGTAGAACAGAAAATGTTGGTTAGATATCTGCAAAGTCAATCATATTATGCTATCTCAATCGAGCAATTATTTTGTGGTGCCTTTTCTTCCAACTACACTCTCACATTAATAATTCAAATTTCTAGTGGAAAACACATTAATATCAAAGAGATTCTGCACGTATCTTCTAGAAAGTTTAAATTCTTTTTGTATATTTAAATTTAAAAAAAAAAGAGAAATCATGTGATTTTATGATATTATTATTTAATTTAATATATCTAGCATAATCCTACAAGTAGGGTATGCGATAGGTATCGCGAAGCCACATACATTGAAGGGTGGTCAACTGAACATCCTTCATCAAAAAATTATATTATGTATATAAAAATTTATATTACGTATATAAGTCAATAATTATTTTTTATAAGTACATATTAAATCTCGAATATCCTCCGTGAAATTCCTGACTTTGCTGTTGGTGTGTACGCGAACTTTACCCTAAGATAAACTATCATTTAGTATCGTAATATGTTGTTTGTGGGTTTGTTTGATCTTTATTCTATTTTATTCATCCATGTGTAGAAATGAGAAAGAATAATACTATATTAGTCGAGCATAAATCTGCTTTTTAGATGGGAACTATATATATATATTCGGAGAATAATTCAACTTCTGACTTGAGGGTCTCGAGGATATTTTTAAGGGGCACGAAAAACAAAAGATCATAGTTAGACGTACGAAAACAATTTTGCACAAGTAGATTTGATCAGAAATATCAATTAGGGTTATGGTAGAATGAATTGAATAAGATTCATCAAACACCTTTAAAGATTACACGTTATAAAAGTTTAAATTGTTAAAAAGAATATACTTATATTTATTTAATTATGTCTTCAACACGTCCCTTACGTATATGTTTGATTTTTTTTTATGAGGCAAGCACATAAAAATTCCTTTTGATATTGGATAACGATGAAAGCTCGAACTTAGGACCTCTGTACTGCTTTGATAACATATTCGAAGTATGTGACCATCTAATCTAAAAACTTTCAACAATAAGCATTTATCTACAACTATATTATATAAATATGATAGCAAATTTTTCATAAAATCAGCATATTGAATTTAACGCGTTGCAGTGTCATGGTCTGAAACAAATACGTGTGTTGTTTGGTGGCATCGTTTACTTTAATTCTTGTAAACATTGACGTGTGAGATTCTCCAGAATTAATTTTTATCAAATTGTAATTAATTAGTTAATTAGTCCAATCACAGTTGGCTCTATAACTATAGTTTGGTCGTTCCAAGTTTCATACTTGAGCTCACAAATAAATGCTTGTGTCTGGGTTATAGAACAATCATTATGTCACTGCTATAAGATGCGGTTATAGAACATTTTAAAGTGGTTCTTCGTGATAAATTTTGAATTAAGAAATAAATAACTGCAATCACAAATTTTTTTAAAATTAAATATTTTGTTGATAAATGTTTTCTTGGACTAACTCAGAACCCAATAACCTAGCCTCTCCGGGCTCAAACCATCCGACTGGAGACCGACATCGCCTACCATACAACGCCTCATACGGAGCCATCTGAATGCTCGACTGGCAACTGTTGTTGTAGGCAAACTCCGCTAAAGACAAGAACTGATCCTATGAACCACATATCTATGTTTTGTAGAAGTTTTACTTCATTAATAGTCAAATGCAGATGTAATTGGACTTCGCATAAGTCATATAATTTTGACTTAAACAATTATACAGACTTTACTAATACTGAATGTTGACCTGATCGGTGTATCTTGAATTTAGGACGTAACCCACACTGATAATTATATCAATTGAGAAATTTACACGTATCCATCAACAGGAGCGTAACTGTTTGATGTTACACACCTATCCTTAAACATTAGATATATGTGCCGAATCATTTGTCATTCTGGTATGTACTGATCCAAGCTTAATTCTTAAAGAGACTATATTATTGGAATCTTTCCACAAATGCAACTATAAAAAAGAAAACCAAAACCAAAAAGAAAAACCGAAAAACAGAAAAAATGAAGTAACAAAGTATATGTTAACGGATCTCTTTCATCCTTAGTTAGAAGTCTTGAATTCGAACCTTATAATAGAATTTTTCTGGAAGATAGTGTTTTCTCGATAATGTTTATCTTATGCTGTATAAATCTGAATTAGTCGGGAATCCCGAATATATATTTATACTCTGAATGACTAAAGAAAAAAATGCTTGCGTTTTGTGTCACCAAATTAGAGAAACTGGTTTGACGTTGCCAAACAAGCACTAGCTAGCAAAAGCAAAATGTGATCACACTTGAACTCATTCCACCAACCTTCTCTTATTGGGTCATATCAGCCGACCAAATCTTATTGGTAATATATATTGGTCTCCCTTAAACAACTTTAATCCTCCTAATTAATCACACAACACCACTACACATGCACCAAAATAATTACAATTCCTACTAATCTCTCTTGATATTTATTAATTAGAATACTTAATTGGAGTGCAAGTTCAGCGGTATTACTCAGGAGGCGGACATGGATGTGAGGCTCGAGCTTGATACGCAAGTCATTCCCAGGAGAGAAAGTTTTAAGTATCTGGAGTCTATAATTCAGAAGGATGGGGAGATAGATGAGGATGTCACACACCGTATTGGAGCAGAGTAGATGAAGTGGAGGTTCGCTTCCGGTGTCTTGTGTGATAAGAATGTGCGGTTGAGACTTAAAGGTAAGTTCTACAAGGTAGTGGTTAGACCGACTATATTGTATGGGGCAGAATGTTGGCCAGTCAAAAACTCCCATGTCCAGCAGATGAAAGAAACATAAATGAGGATGTTGAGATGGATATGTGAGCATACTAGGTTGGATATAATTAGGAATGAAGTTATTCGGGACAAGGTGGGAGTGGCCCTTGTGGAGGAAAAGATGCGTGAGGCGAGGTTGAGATGGTTCGGGCATGTAACTAAGAGCAGGAGCATAGATGCCCCAGTCAGGAGATGTGAGAGGTTGGCCTTGGGCGGTAAGAGGAGCGATAGAGGTAGGCCAAAGAAGTCTTGGGGAGAGGTGATCAAGTGGGACATGGCGCAGCTTGAGCTAATCGAGGATATGACCCTAGATAGAAGGGTGTGGAGGTTGAAGATTAAGGTAGAAGGTTAGTAGGTAGTCGTGAGTTCCCCTTTGTCCTCTCTACTTCGTTAGTATTAGTGTTAGTATTGTACCCTTTGTTCCTTAGTTTGCTCTATTCGCATGTCTTGTTCTGTTATTACTTGTCATCGGTAATTCCGTAGTTTGCTAGCAGTACTTCGTTCATATTCTCGTTTACTGCCTTGAATTTAGTTTTCTAAATATACTGTCTTGCTATTATGTCACGACCCAAAACCAACCCGATCATGATGGCGCCTATCGTGGAACTAGGCAAGCCGACACACCCTCAAACAATTCGATATTTCATTAAAAATTAGATAATAGCTTTTTCAAAATAATTTTCGTAAAAGAGATAAACTTAAAACCAAAATGCGGAAAATAAAACCCCGACATCGGGTGTCACTAAGCAACGAGCCTATACTACAACTGTTCTGAGATATAACAAGACATCATAGTCTGAGAATAGCCAAAATACACGAAAAGGAAGATAAGGAAGGATAAAGGCAGGACTGCGATTGCCATACAGCTACCTCGCTATCTCCGATGAAAGTCCGCGACTGTAATAGTCAACAACCGCTACTGTTTCCTGAGATACCTGGATCTGCACACAAGGTGCAGGGGGTAACGTGAGTACACCAACTTAGTAAGTAACAAGCCCAAACTATGGACTGATAGGCAGTCACGGACCAAACCTCAACAGATAACAAAATTAAACTGCACAGTAAAGTAGACATGTTTTCCATTCAAGTATTCAGCTCGAGAAGCAAGGTAAATGCAAATCTGACCAATGTGAAGTAATATGCTCAGCATATCTCTAAGTGCCAATGCACAGAATGCATGAAAATGCACCATGTACCTCCACTCTCAAGTGCTCAACCACTCAGTACTGTATATGGCCACCCGACCCAGGGAAGATCCATCCCGGAATATATACACGTCGCTGACAACAGTCTCTAAGCACCGAGGAACTCTATTCCAACCCTATGGAGAAGATCCATCTCCAGGTATAAATAATTCCGACAAGATCCATGCCCAGGGAAGATTCATCCCTCAAAATATCATCTGCTCTTACTGGGGTGTGTTATAGACTCCAGAGGGGCTCCTACATCCCAAGCGCTATCACAATCATCAACATAACCGATGGGGCGTGCAGCCCGATCCCATAACTGTCACTCATAATCAGGCTCTCAGCCTCACTCATTCATCACTCTCCAGTCTCACACACACAGGCTCACAATGCCATGAAACTAGCCCGAAACAAGGATATGATATGCCAAATAATAGTAACTGAGACAGAGACATGATATGATATGCATAAATAAGACTGCGTACAAAATATCAATGAAATTAATGAGTTGACATCAAAAAATGACCACACGGGTCTCAAGATATCCTATTAGGGATTCACGCCGATAAAAATGACCACACTAGGTTCTTAGAGTCATTTGTGACGTGTGTGCCAAATTTGAGGTTATTCAGACGATGTTTGATGGGTTTCGGCACCGTTTGCGGAAATTGAAAGTTTAGAAATTCTTAGGCTTGAATCCGAGGTTGATTTGACGTTTTGATGTTGTTTTGACTTTTCTGAGGGCTCGACTAAGTTCGTGTATTGCTATGTGACTTGTTGGTGTTGTTGGCGGAGGTACTGAGGGCCTCGGGTGAGTTTCGGGTGGTTCACAGGATAATTTTTGGTGTTGAAGTACTGCTGATTCTTCTGGTTGGTATTTTTTCGCACCTGCGGAAGGGGGAGCGCAGGTGCGAGGTCCGCAGAAGCGGAAAGGGGCTCGTATGAGTGGTTTGGGCTAGATGCGCATGTGCGAGTATGGGAGTGCACCTGCGGGACCGCAGGTGCGAGAATTGGACCGCAGAAGCGGATTCTAGGAGATAAGTGAGGACCGCACCTCGATGGATTTTCCGCAGTGCGGCGTCGCAGAAGCGACTGGTGGACCGCAGATGCGGAAGTATACTGGACAGAAGGTATAAATTTTGGCCTTCCCGAATTTTTGGTCATTCATCATAATTTCTAATCGGTTTTGGGAGCTTTTTGGAGAGTTTTGAAGAGGGAATCAAGGGGGTTTACATTGAGGTAAGTTATTTGAGCTTAATACTCGTGATTATGATAATTTTTAGTTGTTTAAGCATGTAGTTAGTAGAAATTAGGGATGAGATTGAGGGAATTAGGGCTTGGTAATTGGAGAGTTTAATTTGAGGATTTAAAGGGTCAAACAAGGTCGGATTTTGATAAATTTGGTATGGTTGGACTCGTGAGTGAAAGGGATTTATGGCTTTGTGATTTTTTTCGGATTCCGAGACGTGGGCCCGGGGGGGGAGGGGGACAGAGGTTGGGTGAATTTCGGGATTTTGGTTAAAATTGATAGTTTTTCGTGTGGAATTGTTCCTTTGGCCTATATTGACTGCATTGTATTGCTATTGGCTAGATTCGGGACGTTTGGAGGCCAAGTCGAGAGGCAAGGTCGTCGCGGAGTAGGATTTTGGCTTGATTGAGGTAAGTAACGCTTCCAAACTTGGTTCTGAGGGTTTGAAACCCCGAGCTATGTGCTATATGATTAGTATTGAGGTGACACGCATGCCAAGTGATAGGTGTGCGGGCGTGCACTGTGAAAATTGTGGCCTGGTTCATTCCATGGCACCGCTTAGTGATTCCTCCACCAACAACACCAACAAGTCACATAGCAATACACGAACTTAGTCGAGCCCTCAAAACACTCAAAACAACATCAAAACGTCAAATCAACCTCGGATTCAAGTCTAAGAATTTCTAAACTTTCAATTTCCGCAAACGATGCCGAAACCCATCAAACGTCGTCTGAATAACCTCAAATTTGGCACACACGTCACAAATGACTCTACGAACCTAGTCCCACTTCTGGAATTCCATTTCGACCCCCGTATCAAAATTTTCACTGCCGACCGGTAATCGCCAAATTTTCAATTTCGCCAATTCAAGACTAATTCTACCACAGACCTCCAATTACGTTCCGAACACGCTTCTACATCCAAAATCACCTGACGGAGCTATCCGACTCATAAAAATCCCAATCCGAGATCATTTACTCATAAGTCAACTTTCGGTTGACTTTTCCAACGTAACTTTCTAAATAAGAGACTAAGTGTCTCATTTCACTCCAAACCCACTCTGGACCTGAACCAAACAACCCGATGCATCATAATAAAGCCGAACAACACATAAAGAAGCAGAAATGGGAGAAACGGAGCTATAACTCTTGGAAAGACCGGTCGAGTCGTTACATATTACTTGTTATCGGTAACTCTTTCATATTCTCTGTTGCTATCTTCGATTTAGTTTTCTAATTATTTGTCTTGCTATTACTTGCTATCAAGGCTTCTTTCACCTTCTTTAGCCGAGGGTCTATCAGAAACAGTATCTCTGCCCTTCCAAGGTAGGGGTAAGGCTGTGTATATCCTATCCTCCCCAGACCTCACTTGTGAGATTATACTAGATGGTTGTTGTTGTTTTATATAAGGGATAAAAGTGAGAATAATTAATTAATTCTTTCTTAAAATGACAAATATCTTAGGCCGATTATTTTTATGAGCCATGACATCTAAAAGGCAGAGGAAGTATGTGTAACCAAAGAGGAAAAATTCCTCTTACATGGAATTATTCTCGGAATTAATTAGGCCATAAGCTTTCCACTGAAAGATGGAGACAAATGAAAATTTGACTTTAGAATTTTGAGCGTCTATCCAATATTTTCTCAAGTATTTTTCAAAAGTAGGACACTACCACTGAAGATGGTTGAAGCCTTAATTCTCAACATGTCTCACATTTACAAACTTGAAGAAGTCGTTTGGTTTGAAGACAAATTATATTGTAATTAGTTATGCTGAAATTAATTATTCTGGTAATATATTTTATTGATTGTTTGGTATGTTTTATTAATTTTAGAATTGTTAATTTTATTGCTTTATCCTGTGATTACTATTTTACCCTCTCATATATATAAATTATTTCTGAAACTATTTTTAATCCCGTAATAACTTATCTCAGAATTAGTAATGAAATTGGATAAGACAATTACACCGAAACGACCGCTAGAATGTACTTGGACACAAGGATGCATGTGGAAGCAAGAATAAATGTCAAAGAAAACGCACTACCACTTGTTTGACGACTATATTTCTAACTACAATAATCAAAATATCTTAGTCTGAAACAAATATTACATTCACAATTGACTCTATGTCGCTTGGTTGTCCCAAGTTTCAGAGTTTAATTGAGTCCATAGAACACAAGTTTCCCTTAGGTTTCACAATCACGAAACATGAAAAACAATGTTTTTGTTTACACTTGTGGTAGTCAAACGGCCGCGTAAATCATATAATTAAGTGGAGAGAAAGAATTCTTCACTTGTGGACACCCCCTTTGACAAGACTATATAATCATGAAATCATCTTCTACGAGTGACATTTGTCGACCGTACAAGGTAATTCAAGTGAGTACTGGGTCAATCTGTTACTTTAAGGATGTTACATTATTGTATCAAGGACCTTATATCTCACACACTATTCGATAAGGTGGGTGGCTCCTGGGAGTCCGGAACCAAAGTAACGCAAAAATCAACTTAAAGAATTAAAGTATTGTACAAAAATTAAAAGGAGCACCTCTAAGCGACATAGAGTCAATTGTGAAGCAAGAATAAATGTCAAAGAAAACGCACTGCCACCATATCTTTAGTGCTGTGACAATATATTGATCTCGATTCAAAATAGCATCGAGATCAAGTAATAAGAACAATAAAAACCGTAGTGAGTAATAAATAAATAAATAAAGAGCATCATATATATTATTTTCAGTGAATGTATCATGATTACCAATGAACAAGGTCCCTCTTTATACAGTAAATGAATCTTAAATAAGGTACAACTCTAATAATGGGAACAAATCCCATGATTGATGTCAGTAGCCGTTAGCAGTTCAATTCCTTCCGAGATTTTCGCCGAGCACTTTGGTCGATTACTAATATCTCGCTATTCCGTTACTCGTCGCCAGTCATGCTTGGTTTCGATCCTCAGCGACTGCTTCAATCTTCGTGCCTTCGAGCTCGAGCTCGGTCCATTATGAGCTTATTCTCGAGGCAAACCCTCGAGCCTATAAAATCGGACACACTCGATTTCAACCGTATATAGATAGTTCCCGCGTTTCTTAGAGTAGAACGACAAGAAACGACTTGAACCTCGATTCTACTATACTTCGATCATGATGTCATCCTCGTGACGTAAGCGACGGATGTAACCGAAATGTCCCATCGGTCTGGTTCCCCAAGCCATTAATGCCTGTCAGTTAGCGGTCGACCACTAGCGCCACTGAACCGTCGTTATAAGCCTATAAATACCACCTCCTTTATTGAATCAAACTTTACTTCCAAAATCTCAAATCTTCATAAGTTTCTCTTCTTCAAGTTCATCTCCCTTTGTTAGTTAGTGTTTTCCATAACACCAATTTCTTCTCATTTCTAGAACTTCGTATAGCGATGGCTAAAACATAAAAAACTTTTCCCCAAAAAGAAAAAGCCTCTTCATCGCGGCTGCCCGGTGATAAAACGCCGGCGGAACTCGTATCGAAGAGTGCATCCATGGTCCAGTCGAACTGACTTTCGAATTCAAGGTCGACACACCTTCTTCTGTTCCAGGCCGATGTGAGCCCATGTCCCGATACATCTGCTCGATATCTGAAGACGATCTCGAGCGGGTGAAAAAGGATTGTAACTGGGAAAACAAAGATGTAGTGATTCCTTCCCCTGAGGAGGACATCACTACCCATGTGGAAGGGTATTTAAGTGTGTACAATTACCCTTTCACATTGGGCCCTGTAGATCCGGTCATACTCGATTTTTTCCGCCAATATCGGGTGACCCTTGGCCAGATCTACCCCTCCTCCTGGCGTATCATCAATTTGCTCAGGTTCTTTTCGAGCAAGGTCGAGGAGATGACTTTTACCCTCGACAATCTGATTAGGTTATATAGACCTCGCCTTTATCGAGGTGGGTTGATAAAGCTCCATCGTCGGGCCACAAAGACACTGTTCTCGAGCATTGATGAGGACAAGGACCGAGGATGGATGGGCGGGTTCGTCCGAATCAAGACCTCCAACCTAATTCCGGCCGAGAAAATGCCATCCCCAAGGAATGGAACATGAAACGTAAGTACAACTCCATCGATGATGTTCACTGTTTTGCTTATTTTATTCCTTTCTAACTCAAGTTCACTTTTCATGGTGCAGTTTCCCCTTGGTTCCCGGGTGCGATTCCGGACCTCGTCGGCTGGGTTCGACAACTGCCTCCACCTCTTCACATGCCGAGCGTTGTTGGCGCAATTTGGCCAACGGCCGGTGGGAGGCTAAAAACCACGGTGAGCTCCTTTGCTTGTACATCGAGGCTTCCCTGTAGAATACTCCTTACTATCTTAGTTTATTTTCATATAGGTCTCGGAGACAACGTCATCATGAGGCCACCTCCGCCTGAGGAAGAGGAGGTTCTTAAGCCTACCAAAGAGAGTAAGAGGATAAGAGCTTCTCCTCCCGATACCCCCAAGCCAAAGAAAAATAAGGCCCGAAAGTCAAAGGCCGATCCTTCCGCTCTGCACGTCGAGGTAGTCCAACAACTACGAGAGAAAGATGAAGAAGGTGAGGATGATGGCTGCCAGCTGGTAGCTCGAGAGAGGAGAAGTACTGAAGCTTCCAAGAGCGCCAAGCCAGTGGTGGTCTAAGGGTTCAATCTCGGACCGAAGACATCTTGGCAGAGGATTCGAGAAAAGTCCCTGAGCAATCGGATGGTGAGGATGCCCCTCGCCGTGATGAACAACCGACGGGTGTGCCCGAAGGGTCTAGCTCTGAGGCCCTTCAGAGAGAAGATAATGTCCCAAGTGACTAACTTGGGATAATTAATATTGGCAATTCGCCGATTGGCCCTACGTTCTTCGATGGGTAGTTTCAAGATTCTCGAGCCATGGGGACTCCCGATGTGGGGCTGGCCCACGAAAGGAATGACATATTCCAGGAGTGCTTCGCAGGAGTCGATGATGGTCCTAACCCAGATGCATCATTCATTTTCGACGAGGCTCAACGACTTTTGAAACAAGTAAGTTTCATCTCTCATGATTGCGTTTGTGTTTAATTCACATCTTTCCAAGTATGACCTTCTCTTTTGTGTATAGGCTATGGTGCTTCATCGAGAAGCGTCTTCCAAATCCCGGGATAAGTTGACCCGATGTGAGGCCAAACATAAGAGACTCGTGGAGGAGAGAGACGACCTCAAACTCCTCTATGTTCAAAAAGAGGAGGAGATCAGGAACCTCCGAGTCGAACTAACAAGAGCTCATGGAGAACATACTGAGCTCATCGAACGGGTAATGTAACTTTCTGGGAATTTGTTATGTATTTACTTGGCTTTGGAAATTAACACTTCGACTTTGCAGGCTCAGCAGAAGAGCGATCTGGTAGAGCAACTTCGAGAGGAGGTCAAGACGAAGGAGGCCGAGACTCTAGGGTGGAAGCAGAGTATGGATCGTCTCGCCTCTGAGAAAGAAATGATTCGGGCCCAACTGGCTTCGATCGAGTGCCAACTCCGAGGTGTGAATGAGTAAAGTTTGGCTCGCGCCCAAAAGGTTGAGGAGCTCGAGGCTAAGTTGGCCGCTGAGCTCGCTAAGGCTAAATCTGAGGCGGAAGCGCTTGTGGCCTCTTACCGAGCTAACGACGAGGCTGCCAACATTCGGGCACAGGAGATCTATGTTGCTGCCGAAATCAAATTGGTGTGTGTTGTCGATCATGCTAGGCGTCAATACCGGTGGGAGATTCTCGAGGAAATGCATGCTCGTGGCTTCGACCTCTCGGCTGATATTGAGATTGCAAAAGCTTTGGAGGATGAGGCCGCAACTTTACTCTCCGATGATGAAGAATATGCTAGCGGATCCGAAAATGAAAAGATGAGGATGAAGACCCCGGAGATGCTTCTCCCGAAGATGCGTCTCCGAAAATAGACTAGGCACTTAGGATTTTTCTTCTTTTGTATTTTTTCTTTGATTTTTGTGTATGTCCCCGTGCGGTCTTTGTAAATACCTTCTGTTAATAACATGTCATTTCTCTAGTTTGTCTCTGATTTGTGATAGTTCTATTTTGCCTTGTGAAAATTTTGATTGTTGTAGTTGAGCGAACACTATTTCGAACTTGAATCAAACCCTTAGGTTTTAAACTTTCTTTACTCATTTCTGCATCGGGGCTGATAATTGGATAGAATCTCCTTAAATAAAGAAAGGGGTCGTATAAATTGGGTTTTTGGCTCGCGAGAATCCCTGTCACACCCCGCAATATTATGATATTACGCTTTGCAGTATTAAGTTACGACGATGTTGCACCCTGTAGTATTGTATGTTGAATTTGTCGTAAGGTAATTGACATCAGTCCAAGTAAAGGATTGTTTGGAGGTTATAAGGATTATGCTATTTCACAAGTGATGAGTAAATTCGTGAAGATGAAAGGGGAAGCAAGTTAAAGAAAATGAATTTTCGTCAAAGTTTGGCACTTTGGGTAAAATACGGCCCGAGCTAGAATACTCGATATTTATGGACTAGTGCCATACAAGGTAATACATGACCATGCTAGTAAGGTGTACAAGGTATATTAAAAAAAAAGAGTAACATTTTTGAGTAATTTGAGATAATTTATAAATTATACGAGTAATTGGTTAATTATCGGATAATGGGACATTACCCAGTTAACTAATAAGTGAATAAATATATTTTATAAATTATACGCCTCAAAACGTGGCATAAAGCCACAACGGTTAAACATGACTCTTGGTCATTATTGCCATGTGGATACCTAAGGGTAAAGTTAAAACTTAAGACTTAATTATAAGTCTTATCTCCATCTCATTAGGATCAGGACATAGGATATCCTTGAACCATTAATGTATCATTTAGCTCAAAAACGTTAAGAGAGCAGAAGCTTCATTTCGTGCAACTAATTCCATCAAAATAATTCAAAGAAGCAGTAGCTTATTTTCGTTCAGGATACTTCAGCATAATTCCATTAAAAAAAATTGCGGTTACAAAGAGTACGGTGCAATCTTCGCCAAGAATATTATACGGAGTTTTCCCTACTCCAAGTATGTTAAGGCCATCCGTTCTTTCTTTTTGGCATGATCCAAATTATACTGGGAAAAAAAACGAGCAGACGCACAGTTTCCATAAAATACTCTATTTATAGGAATACTAGGGGTGTCTATATTCTTGATTCCCCATGTAAATTATTATTATCCTCTGTTCATGGGTCCCCAGAAACATACGTATTTGATAATGTTTATCCGAAAGGCATATTGATTTTTATGGCATTCTGAGAAAATCTTATTAACGTATTTCTTATGCATTTCATGCATTTATACATGTACATTGACCCATAACTCAGATGGCGTTATATACGCGTATATATGTATGTATATATATGTATATGGAATATGGGAAAGGTTATGGCGTTATATACGCACCACCCCCTGATCAGCTGGTATACGTTGATGATTTGCCCACAGTGGCCGAGATGATATGATGGGATGCCCTCAGAGGCTTGATGATGTTATGTACGTACAGACCTATGCATTACATGACATTTATATGCACGTGCATGACATTATAAATGTTTCAGGATTTGTAAAGTTATTCAGATTTACAGATGGATTTATTTATTCCGTATTTCATCTATGTCTCTTATGTTTTGATTTTCATGCCTTACATACTCAGTACATTATTCGTACTGACGTCCCTTTTGCTTGGGGACGTTACGTTTCATGCCCGCAGGTTCCGATAGACAGGTCGAGAGCCCTCCAAGTAGGCTATCAGCTCAGCGGAAGATATTGGTGCGCTCCATTTGCTTCTGAGTTGCTTGTTTGGTTAGTATGATTTAGACGTGTATTGTTTGGTATGGCGGAACTGTGTCCCGACCTTTATGAAAATTAAGTATTCTTAGAGGTTTGTAGACAGATGTCATGTACGTAAAAGATTGTATGGCCTTGTAGGCCTATGATCAGTATACGAGTGGTTATTTTGGTCTTATAGGCCCGTATGTCTTATGTATAAGTTGGTACCACATGTTGTATTCTACTTATCTCATGGCAGCCTTCCGGCTCAGTCATCTATGATAAGTATGACATGAAAAGATACGTTATGTTGGTACTCAGTTGAGTAAGGTACCGGGTGCCCGTTGCGGCCCATAGGCTTGGGTCGTGACAAAAGTGGTATCAGAGCAATTCTGTCCTAGGGAGTCTACAAGCCGTGCTAGTAAAGTCTTGTTTATGGGTGTGTCGTGCACCACACTTATAAGCAGGAGGCTACATGGCATTTAGGACTGTCACTCTTTCTTCTTACTCTATATCGTGTGGTAGATATCACTTATAAGAATTCAAATCCCGAACTTCTATTCATAATAACACGATGCCTATATTCAGAAAGACGATCGATAAGAGATATAGTTGTGGAAGTGTTGAGTTAGAGGAACTCGATTTTGCATCTTCCTTATGATGAGTAAATGAGAGGTCTTCAGGAGATCATGCGTGTACGAAAAGTGTACGGTTCTTGATAATGAGCTTTTAGGAAAGAATACTTATCCACTCTTACGGTAAAAAGGAATTACGGAATCAAAAGTTAGACATAAGTTGCAGCAAGAAAAAGAAGAAAGGTGAAGAAGGGTACGAGGTACCCAATTAATAAAGATTATCCTTATTTACCATTCAGGAATAGAGATTTGAGTTATCTTCAACAGTAACAGAGGTATGTATAATTGGCCACACTGATATGAGTTATGCTCTATGGGTGCTAACGAATTTTGTCTAAGTGCCTTTGCACTCTATCCTAGTTCACTACCAGTAGAGATTCGCACTTAGCTTCAACGACTTCGGCTCCCAAGCTTTTGGCTAACTCAAGACCTGCAATCATGGCCTCGTACCCGGCCTCATTGTTAGTCAATTTAGCAGTTTTAATGGATTGTCTAATAATGCTATCCGTGGGTGGCTTTAAAATAATGCCTAACCCGGACCCTTTCGTGTTCGAGGCAACGTCCGTGCAGAGGGTCCATATCCCCGACGATGTACTTGATTTTAATAAAATTTACTTTTCTACTTCAGGTACGAGGGTTGGCATGAAGTCGGCCACGAAGTCTGCTAAATTTTGAGACTTGATGGCCCTCAGGGTTGATATTCAATATCGTACACACTGAGTTCGACGACCCACTTAGCCAATCGGCCCGATAATTCGGGCTTGTGAAAAATATTACGAAGTGGATAATTGGTTAATACACATATGGGGTGACACTGAAATTATGGTTTTGACTTTCTTGAAGCGCTTATTAGGGCAAGTGCCAACTTTTCTAAGTGTGAGTACCTAGTTTCTGCATCTCCTAAGGTTCGACTTACGTAATAAACAGGAAACTTGCTCTTCTCGAACTAGGACACCACTATCGTGATTTCATACATAGCCAAGTCTAAGTAGAGTTTCTCATCTCCCTTCGGTGTGTGAAGCAGAGGTGGGCTCAACAAGTATCGCTTCAATTCCTCCAATGCCTGTTGGTATTCCGGGGTCCATGCGAAATCATTTTTCTTTTTGAGTAAGGAGAAAAACCTCGAGATGAATTGACCCAAGGCAGCTATGCGTCTAGTTAGCCTTTGTACGGCTTTTACACTATCTACGACGGTGATTTTCTCGATGGCCTTGATCTTGTCGGGGTTGATTTCGATTCCCCGATTTGATATCATGAAGCCGAGGAATTTTCCTGAATCGACCCTGAAAGCACATTTCTCTGGGTTGAGATTCATGTTGTACTTCCTTAATGTAACGCCCCGAAATCCCACTCTCGGGACCGTGATGGCGTCTAATGTTGAACCCGCTAGACAAGACAACGTTCCGGTTAATATAACTTATTTCCTTATTTGTAGGCATTTAAAAGAAAAGTGATAAACAAGAACAAGTTTGAATAAGAGTACGGAGGCTATGAAATACAACAACTTAAGTATTTGATATTACAAAATCCTTAGTAAAACCCCAGAACTGGTATCACAACTCCACGGACTGTCTAAGAACGCTAAAAACAAAGGTCTGAATAAACAAATACAATTATCTCAGAAATACAAAGAAAAGACAAAAAGAAAAGAAATGAGATAGCGGGTGACGCCAAGGCCTGCGGACGCCTGCAGGACTACCTCAGTGTCTCTGGTGGACTGAAGGATACTCCCTCGATCAGTGCCCACAAGGTCCGGTACCGTGATCTGCACAACATGAAGAAGTGCAGGTGTAGCATCAGTACAACTGACCCCATGTACTGAGTAAGTACCGAGCCTAACCTCGGCGAAGTAGTGACGAGGCTAGGACACGACACACAACAAATACGTGTGCAATTCAATAATATATAGCAGGAATAATAACAGGAGGTAAAAAATTAAGTACAAACAGGGAAAACATGCTGGGGAGAAAGGGGTAACAACTACTGAAATGACGGGACAAGACAATAATTAAAATAATTAAATAGCAGCAAGAATTAACAACTCTGAACAAATAAGTAAATAGAAACGGCACGGCATGTCCCCTCGTGCTATAATATCACAAAACATGACGCGGAATGTCTCCTCATGAATAAATATCAACAACACGGCACGGAATGTCTCCTCGTGCATAAATATCAACAACACGGCATGAAATGTTCCCTCGTGCATAAATATCAACAACACGACACGGAATGTCCCCTCGTGCATAAATAAAAAACATCACGGCACGGAATTTTCCCTCGTGCATAAATAAACAACAACACGGCACAGAATGTCCCCTCGTGCATAAATATCATAAAACAACAATTGACAGGAAAATCAACAATAAGAAACCTTAAATACACAGGAATAATCAACAAGAGTAATACCGTCCCGGCAAGGGACACAGCTATAACCAAACCTACGCAGATATATGACTTACCAACATATTCCTCAACCGAACCACTACTCAACAGTTCTCAGAATTGAGAATTTCCATCAAATGAATAACTACCAAATGATATCAAATCCATAAACACAGTAAACCTCAATGAAAATCACATAATTACTCATATTCGACTCACGTGCATGCTTGACCACAACATATAGGTACTCGTCACCTCACCTATACATTGGACATGGAATAAACACGTAGCAAATATGACTCAACACCTATTCCCTCAAGATAAGGTTAGGCCAAACACTTACCTCGACTCCAAAGATCCAAATCAAGCCTCAAGCGCCGCTTTTCCTTTCGAACCCGACTCCGAATCGATTTTATCTAGACATAATTGACCCAATAACATCAATAAATGCTTAAAAATTCAATTGCAATGCTTAATCCCAACATTCTTCCCAAATGTCCAAAAATCGACACCGGGCCCGCTTGGTCAAAATACGAGGTTCAAGCCAAAACCCGATCACCCATTCACCCACGAGCCCGAATATATAATTTGTTTTGAAATGCGACCCCGAAACGAGGTCAAATTCCCAAATAATCAAAAAGCCCTAACTCTACCCAATTCCCTAATTTTCTACCCTTAATCACATGTTTTTAGGCCTAAAATCTAATGGGTGTTAATAAAAATGGAAGAAAACAAGTCAAAGATTACTTACCTAAGAGGTTATGGTGAAGAAATCCTTCAAAAATCGCCTAAGAGGTTTGGAGAAGAAGAGTTTTATGAAAATGGTGAAGAATCCCGTATTGGTTCTGTTTTGGACAATTTAAAATAGCTAGGCGATTTTCTTTTTCGCGTTCGCTGGCCCCTGGCCGCATTCGCGAAGGTTCAACCTAATATACCTACGCGGTCGCGTGTCCATGGCTGAGTTCGCGAAGGTTTGATCTTCCAGGATTACGCGTTCGCGATCCATTGGTCGCGTTCACGAAGAGCTACAACTACCCAACCCCCAGACCCCCCAAATGCACTACGCGTTCGCGAAGAGCAGTACCCCCAAAGCTCCGCGTTCGCGATTGGAGACATGTCTTCGCGTAGGGTTAATTTCCTCTCCTGCCCAATTGCACATCGCGATCGCACTGAGTGGACCGCGATCGCGAAGGTCAAAAGACCTGGGCACCAGATACAACATTGGACACCAGATGTTTTACCAAGTTTTAACACCCCGACACCTACCCGAAACTCACCCGAGCCCTCGGGGCTCAAAACCAAATATGCACACAATTTCAAAAACATCCTACGGACTTATTCGTGTGATTAAACAACCAAAATAACATTAAAAACAACGAATTAAACCTCAAAATCCATGAAAATTCTCAAAACTTCCCAAAACTTCCATATTTTTCATTTAAGGTCCGAATCACGTCAAACGAAGTCCGTTTATTACCAAACTTCACAGATAACACATATAAGTCATATCAAACCTGTACCAGGCTCCGGAATCATAATACGGGCCCTATACCACAGGTTTCACATAGGATTTCATTTTCAAAAACCTTTATATTATTCAGAAAACAATTTTCTTTAAAAACTCGTTTCTCGGACTTGGGACCTCGGAATTCGATTCCGGGCAGACGCCCAAGTCCCATATTTTCCTACGGATCCTTTGGGACCGTCAAATCACGGGTCCGGGTCCATTTACCAAAAAATTTGACCCAAGTCAACTTTATTCAAAAATAATATATAATCATCATTTTTATTAGTTTTTCACATAACGGCTTCCCGGCTACACGCCCGGGCTATGCACGCACATCGAGGTGAGATAAAAAGAGGTTCTAATGACCTTGGAACACAGGTTTAGCTAGAAATACACGGGATGACCTTTTGGGTCATCACACTTAAGATTTCAAATGTTTCCTGTAAATGAGTCAAATGTTCCTCCGCGCGCAGGGACTTCACTAGCATGTCGTTAATGTAAACTTCCATTGATTCACCTACTTGTTCTTTGAACATTTTGTTAACTAGGCGTTGATATGTAGCTCCTGCATTTTTCAGCCCGAAGGGCATTACATTATAGCAATAGTTCCATACTTAGTGATAAAAGAAGTATTTTCTTGGTCTTCCGTGTCCATTTGGATTAATTGTACCCAGAATAGGCATCGATAAAGTAAGTATCTTGTGGCCGGCCGTGGCATCAATCATGTGATCGATGTTAGGCAGTGGAAAAGAATCTTTTGGACATGCTTTGTTCATGTCCTTATAGTCTACACCCATCCTAAGTTTGTTCCCCTTTTTAGGGACTACGACTACATTAGTTAACCATTCGGGGTATTTTACCTCCCGAATGGATCCTATTTTGAGAAGTTTGGTTAACTTGTCCTTTATGAAGGTGTGCTTTACCTCGGACTAGAGCCTTCTCTTTTGCTTCACCGGTCTGAACTTGGGATGCAGGCTAATCCGATATGTTGTTATCTCCAGTGGGATCCCTGTCATGTCTAAATGGGACCACGCAAAATAGTCCATGTTATCAATAAGAAATTGAATGAGTTTTTTCTTGAGTTTGGGGGTTAACCCTGTTCCCAGGTATACCTTTCGCTCGGGCAGGTACTCGATCAATATCACATGTTCCAGCTCCTCGACCGTTGATTTGGTGGCATCTGAATCTTGGAGAACAATGAAGGTCCGAGGAGTTATAAAATCCTCCTCTTCTTCTTCATTTATTACCTGTTTCTCCGATTCGGTCGAGGCCGGGGGTGGTGATTTCCATTTGGTCGTTTGTTTGCCTTTGGTGCTCTTTTTTTCTGAAGTTCATAGTGCTGAGATCAGTGTCACTTCCTCGACCGCGAACATTTACTTTGCGGTATGTTGTTCCCCGTATATCATTTTTACACCATCTGTCGTCGGGAACTTCATCATTTGGTGAAGGGTCGACGGTACTGCCCTCATGTTGTGGATCCAAGGCCTTCCTAGTAGTGCATTGTATATCATGTCGCCTTCGATGACATGGAACTTCGTATTTTGGATGGTTCCGGCCATGTTTACCTGTAGGATAATCTCCCCCTTAGTTGTTTTACTGGCCATATTGAAGCCGTTTAGGACTCGAGATACATGTATAATTTGGTTCTGCGGGCTGAGCTGCTCCATGACCCTCGATCTGGTGTTGTTTGCTGAGCTACCTAGATCCACCAAAACACGCTTAACTTGAACTTTATTTAAAAAGATAGAAATTACTAGAGCGTCGTGGTGTGGCTGAGAAATGCCTTTCGCTTCTTCATCATTGAATGATAAGGTTCCTTCGGGCACATAGTCTCGAGTTTGTTTCTCTCTGGTGATACACACCTTAGTGCGTTTGAAGATAGGTCCTTGCGAAACATCGACCCCACCGACGATCATATGAATGACATGTTGAGGTTCTTCTTGTTCATTATTTCTGTTGGTATCTCTTTCCCTGAAGTGATTCTTAGCTCGATCGCTGAGGAACTCTCGAAGATGTCCTTCGTTGAATAGTCGAGCTACCTCATCCCTCAACTGTCTGTAATCTTCGGTCCTTGACCGTGTGTGTCGTGATACTTACACATTAAATTTGGGTTCCTTTGAGAAGGATCAGTCTGTATAGATCTTGGCCACCTGGTGTCTTTGATCCTTCTAATAGCTGATACAACACCGGCGCATCGACGCTGAAATTGTACTCCGTTAGCCGTGGTGCTTCTATGGGATCTGCATACTTATCGAAGTCAGTTTTACTCATAAGTCCTAGAGAATTCTGTCCTCGGTTGCTTCTTTGATCATTTCGAGCGGAATTATGTCCCGGACCATTGCTCCTCGGATCTGCAATATATGGTTGGTACCGATCTTTATTCGACCTTGGCTCTCTATCAATGTCCCTCTGTTTTTTACCTGTCAATCGGTTTGGATGTACTGAACCAGAAGGGGCTCCCACCTAGTCATCTTTGACCCTAATCTTCGATTGATATCGATTGCGAACATCTACCCAAGTTACATTTGGGTATTCAAACAAATTTTGTTTTAACTATCATGATGCTAGCGAACTCTGTTCGTTCAACCCTTGAGTGAAAGATTGAACGGCCCAATCGTCCGTGACCGGTGTCAACTCCATGTGTTCCATTTGGAACCGGGACACAAACTCCCTTAGAATCTCATTGTCCCTCTGTCTCACTTTGAAGAGATCCGATTTCCTTGTTGCGGCCTTTATGGCCCCAACGTGTGCTTTCACGAACGAATTCGCCAACATGGCGAATGAATCGATGGAGTTTGGTGGCAGGTTGTGATACCAAATCATTTCTCCCTTCGACATGGTCTCTCCGAATTTTTTCAGCAACACAGATTCAATATCATCATCCTCAAAATCATTACCCTTAATGGCGCTAGTGTATGAGGTAACATGCTCATTGGGATCAGTGGTCCCGTTATATTTGGGTATGTCAAGCATATGGAACTTCTTTGGAATGGGCTTCAGAGCCGCACTCGGGGGAATAGTTTTTGTACAAACTTCTTTGAATCCATTCCTTTCAAGATCGGTGGTGCCCCCGGTATCTGGTCAACTTGGGAGTTGTAAGTCTCCACCTTCTTATCGTTGACTTCGGTTTTCTTCTCTCCTAATTCAATTCTCTTGGTGAGCTCCTCGAGCATCTTCATTACAGCAGGATCGGTTGTCGATGTGTTATTACCCGTTCCTTCCGGTACTGGCTCGGTATGGCGAGTAGTCTCCAGTTTGACCCTATTTGGAGTTCTGTGCTGATTTTGTAACTGAGCAATAGCGGTTTGTTAAGCCTGAAGCATTTACTTGGAGACTAACTCATTCGTCTCCTCTGCCCTGTGTACCTCGATCCTTAGTTCGACCTTCTCTGCGTACACTTTCCTCGGGATCTGCGCCTAAGTTCGCATTTAGAGCAACATGCGAACTGACGTCAATCGGGTTGACGAACGGTGCTCCTCCAAGATCAGCCTGTGGCACTTAGATTCCTGGAGCAATAACATTCTCGTTTTCCCCGTGAAGTCCGAGTCCATTGTCACCGTGTGTAGAGGTGTCTTGTGAGTTTGACATGATTCAACCTGAAAACAAAAATTCTTGACAAGAACAAGCGTAAAATAGTGTGTTTTACCAGAATTAGTACTGAACAATCATTATTGTCCTTAGCCCCACGGTGGGCGCCAAACTGTTTACCTCGAAATTCTAGTAACAATTAAACTTGTATTGTGGTTTTAAGGATACGTGATATGGTTCAATAACAATTAGTAAAGGACGAATTAAATAAATGAATTAAACGATAAATTAAATCAAACCGGTGTTGTAGCAATATATCAACCTCGATTCAGGATAGCCTCGAGATCAAGTAATAAGAACACTGATGAGTAATAAATAAATAGAGAGCAGCGTGTACATTATTTTCAGTGAATGAATCATGATTACAAATAAACAGGGTCCCTCTTTATATAGTAGAGGAATCCTAAATAATGTACAACTCTAATAATAAGAACAAATTCCATGATTGATGTTAATAACCGTTAGCAGTTCTATTCCTTCCGAGATTTTCGCCAAGATCTTTAGTCGATTACTAATATCTCGCTATTCCGTTACCCGGTCATGCTTGGTCTCGATCCTCTGCGAGTGCTTTGATCTTCGTGCCTTCGAGCTCGAGCTCGGTCCATTATGAGCTTATTCTCAAGGCAAACCTTCGAACCTATAAAATCGGACATACTCGATTTCAACCGTATATAATAACACATGGTTAACCTGACGCATACATAATATGTGTTATAGGTGGGTGTATTCTTTTTTATTTTAACACCTTACTTTGGTATTTAAATTAAATTTTTGTGTTATTTTGATTTCAGTCTCTGATGTATGCAATTTTCAGTACATGAACGAGTAGCGACCCAATAAGGTCCGGGCAACAAGCTACCGGTGGCCTTTCCTTTAGAAAATTAAATTAATATTGTGTGGATGGAAACTCACGTATTTAATACCCTCCGTCCCGATTTATATGATGCACTTACTTTTGTAGTAATGTCTGGAAAAAGTATTCATATTTTAATATAATTTAAACTTAATTATTTTATATTACATAATTTATAGCTACATAAATATCTATATACTATTTCAGATTATATTTTATCTTAAACTTTATGCCCAATCAAAACATATTACATAAATTGAGATAACAGAGAGAGTACTTGTGTTATCTCATTTTTATAATATATATTCTCCTTTTAATCTATCTAAAAAGGAATGATATCTTTATTCGGAAAGTGTCATACATACTTGTATTCATTTGTCATGAAAATGTTCATTTTTCTACAAGGAGAGATAAAATAAAAAGCATTTGGATCTTCACTCCCACTCATCTAAATCTAAATGGATAGTTAAATTTTCCATTCATATGTATTTGGCTTAAATGTCAAAGGTCTTTCTTAATTTGCTAACTTTCTATGTTTGTCAAATATGTTCACTAAAAGTAGAACGATGAGACTATTAAATTAATAGAACCCTAAAATAAACAAATATAATATACAATATAAATTATATTTTCAATAGTTATAACTCTGAAACTTACAATCAAATGCTAAGGTGTCACCATATTGACTGATAATTCCTCTCACGGCAATATCAAGAACCAACAGAAGATTAGTTAACTGCTAGCAGATATTCTCTCCTATTTTAAATAAACTATGTATTTTGAATTGTTGTTATGATTTGTTGTATATCTCCAAATTCAAATCTAGAGAGATTATAGGACCTGTGTAACTGAATCTCGGCAGTAAAGTTAACCGAGAGTCTGCACATTGGACTTTCTTTCATCTTTCACATCTTTACTTCCTTATATGGTATCAGACGCATCGATCCGACATGGTCGCTTCCGCAAATTTAACCAACAATCTTACTCTCACACATGGATCATCTTATGATAAAACTACATATCATTTACCAAATCTCTCTCCAAATCTTGATCGCAATAACTTTCAGATTTGGAAGAGCAATGTTATGAATGCTCTCCAAATTTTTTGTCTTCGTTCTTTTGTTCTATCCTACAACCCTCCACCCGCTACAATAACAACTCAAAATGCTCCAACTGAACAACATGTTACTGTTCCAAATCCAAAATATGAAGATTGGCACCAACGTGATCTCTATGTCGTTCTCTAGCTCCAACAAACAATTTCAGACCACCTGTTTCTTCATGTAATCACTGCCCAATTCTCTTATGAAGCATGGAACACAATTGAACGCCTTTTCCAAACCTAAGCAAAATCCCGTGTGCGACAATTAAATGGAAACTTCACTATCTTCAAAAAAGATCTCCCTCTATCCTTGAATACTTTGAAAAGAAACGTGCTTTAGCTGATGCTTTAGGCGAAATCTCTCAAATTGTTTTGGATGATGATTTTGTCTCATATATTCTCTATGGCCTTGACTCGTCCTTTGGCTCTTTTCGTGCAGCTCTCAACTTGCGAGTTGAACTTATTAATCCCACAGACCTACTCGGACTTCTTCTTCAAGAAGAAGAACGAATAAATGAAGAGGCTCAACTTATTTCAGATTCTTCTATGCCCACTCCCAACTTAGCCAAAACCTCTCGGGCACCCGCTTTTACGCAAAAGCAGTCCAGTTGATCAAATTCATGCCCAAATCATCGTCTCTCTCAATTCCAGATATGTGGAAAATCTGGACATGAAGCGCGTAACTGTTATCAACGCCTTGACATCACTACCTATCCTCCCACACGCACCAACTCTCAGTCCATAATAGCTTCTTCACATTCTTCTGTCATGTCTAATGTACGTGGATCCCTCTCCAAACCACAGGCCACCTATTCTTCTCTATCCACAATTGTTGATACAACATGGTACTTCGACTCGGGTGCCTCTCACCATGTCACTCCAGATCTGGCTAACCTATCCATCAACTCTGAGTATAATAGAGATGATCATCTTGTGATCGGAAACGATATGTCACTAAATGTTTCGCATATTGGCTCTAAAGTTCTGTCTACTAGTCCTAAAAGTGTCAAACTTTCTAATATTCTTGTTGTTCCCAAGCTGACAAAAAGCCTCTTAAGTATTTCCAAACTCACTCGTGATAATAATGTCTTTGTTGAGTTTCATGCTAATGAGTGCTTTGTCAAGAATTTGCAGGGCAAAACATTACTTCGTGGAGTCGTTGACAATGAATTGTATCGACTCACTCCACCACCTACATCAACCTCCACAAAATCATCACATATGGCCTTTCTTGGTGAATGCACCCTTGTTGGATGGCACCGCCGATTCATCCCAACGAAGCCACACTATGTCGTCTTGTCTCTACATATAATCTTCCTGTTTCAAATTTTAGTTTTCCTAATGTTTGTGCGTCGTGTCAAATGGGAAAGAGTCATCGTATTCCATTAGTTCATCGTCGTGAATCTAGTTTGCGTCCTTTTGATATTGTGTATTCAGATGTTTGGGGTCTGGCTCCTATCAATTCAATTAATGTAACTCGTTATTTTGTTATATTTTGGATGATTGTCCCAAATTTAATTGAATTTATTTTATACATCAAAAATCAGATGTGCTTACTATTTTTAAGCAATTCCATACCATGGTTGAGACCCAATTCAATGTCAAAATAAAGTGTCTACAAACTGATTGGGGAGGTGAATTTCGTAACACTTCCTCTCATATTCAAACTCTAGGCATTCAACTTCGAGTTTCATGACTGCACACAAAAGAACATAATGGTGCTCCAGAGTGACGCAATCGCATTATTGTCGAAAAAGGATTATCTCTTCTTGCCCATGCTTCTCTCCCATTGACCTTTTGGGAACCTCATTCTATACGGCAGTCTACCTCTCTAACCATACCATCACCCCTATCTTAAACCACTCGTCACCTTACCGGTATCTATATGGTCGTTCACCAGATTATGGCTTTCTAAAAACCTTTGGTTGTCTTTGTTTTCCTTTTCTTCATCCTTACAATAAACACAAGTTTGAGTTTCGCTCTCAGCCTTGTATCTTTATAGGTTATATCTCAAAACACAAGGGTTATATGTGTCTTTATGTGCCATCTAACCGGGTTTACATCGCTTGCCATGTTGCCTTCGATGAGGAATGCTTTCCTTATCAAGACCACCTAAAAGCATCCTCCTCCACATTATGCTCCCCATCATCTACAGTCCCCGCCACATTACTCCAACAATATGCCTCCATGCCTCCACCTCCGCAAGCTTCAACTCAATAGTCAATGACTACTCGAGATGTTGTTTAGCCTTCGACAAGCACACGGGTAATCATTTCTTCTCAATCTTTTCCGCCTACTGAATCACGTTCTGCCTTGCCTTCCAGCAACCACCCTTCACCATCCCCACCTCCAGTTAACTCTCGACATCCTTCTCCCACTTACCACTCCACTGCTCCTTCATATTTTCGACCACCAGATAACTCTCACCATTAAATGATAACCCGCTCCAAAACCAACTCTTTAGCCCCAAAAGCTCTCACCACTGTTTAACCAAAGAATTAGATTCTCTGCCAAAGCTATTTTAAGAAGAACACAGGTTTCTGATAACCAAAAGAATATGGAAATAATTGTAAGTAAATTCGTAAATAGAAAGCAATAGAGATGCGTAAAAAGTAAGTATATTTCAATAGTAGTTCAAACGTGTCCTTACAAGTTATATTTTTTCCCCTTTTATAGGAAATTTCTTAATATAACGTCTACTCTTTTTAATGATTGAGCATTAATGACTAATAATGGCATTAATGTAACGTTACAATGATTAATCGTAACTGTTGCGTGAAGATTATGTAACGTTTGGCTCATTAATTGAAGATCCCTGAATCTGCCCTTTATTCTGCCTTGATTCATTCTGAACATGTCTCTTCATCTTCTCAATTAGGTTGAGATTCTCGTATCTGATTACCCGTGGGTATGCTATTCCATTTCTCTTTATCTCGTACCTCTTCATAAATTCTCGTTCAGTTGTCATGTTGTCATTGCTCCACATAGATTGCTGAGTCATCATAATTATTACACGTGTGAGGCTCATTTTTACCATTACAATCAAAACACTCCCTTCCAGTTGATCCTCTACCTATTGACGAACCCAAAAGTTTTAACCAGGCTTCAAAACTTCCTCAATGGCAACATGATATGCAAATAGAATTTTTGCTCTGATGCGAAATAATACATGGCAACTTGTTCCACCACCTTCTAACTCTAATATTGTTGGTTGTAAGTGAGTTTACAGGATCAAATATAAAGTTGATGGCTTCATTGAGCGTTATAAAGCTCGTTTAGTGGCAAAGAGGTTTCATCAAGAAGAAGGCATTGACTATTTTGATACCTTCAGTCCTTTTATCAAACAAACCACTATTCGGCTAGTTCTCTCTATTGCTCTTACTAAAGGTTGGCCCTTGCATCAACTCGATATTAATAATGCATTCCTATATGGTGAGCTTAATGAGCAGGTATTTATGGAGCAGCCAAAGAGATTTGTTAATCCCCAATACCCCCAACCATGTGTGCCTACTCAAAAAGGCTCTTTATGACCTAAAACAGGCTCCTCGGGCATGGTTTACCAAGCTCAAAACTTTTCTCCTATCTCATGGTTTTAAATCATGCTTATCATATTGCTCTCTATTTGTTAGAAAATCACCCAATGATGTTACTTATATCCTAGTGTATGTTGATGATCTTATTGTTACGAGAAGCAATCCTCGGTTCATTAATCAATTTACTGAAACACTTCATGTTGCCTTCTCTTTGAAGGACCTTGGCCATCTTCATTTTTTCCTTGGCATTGAAGTTACCAGAAATAAAGATACCATTTTTCTCACCCAACTAAAATACGTAGAGATGTCCTTGTTCATGCCAAGATGGCTGATGCCAAACCAATCTCCACTCCATGTACCCCCCCCCCCCCCCCCCCCCCCCCCCCCCCGTCCCCGCTCCCNNNNCCGGGTCTCGTCTTGTCCATGGCGGTGATCCTCTCCCTTATCCTCACCTATATCGCCGCATTGTTGGGGCTCTTCAATATGCCACCATTATCCGTCCCGAAATTTGTTATGTTGTTAATCAGGTGTGTTAGTTTATGCATAACCCATCCACCACCCATTGGGTTGCCGTTAAGCGTATTCTTCGATACCTTAAAGGCACCATTCACCATGTTCTTTACTTTCACTCATCCACAGACACCAACCTAGTTGCATTCTCTGATGCTGGTTGGATCTCTGACCCAGATGATAGTCGTTCTCAACATGGTTTTGCTCTTTACTATGGTGGTAATTTAGTAAGTTGGTGCTTTAAGAAGCAAAAGGTTGTCGCTCGTTCTAGTACCGAAGCTAAATATCGAGCTCTTGCATTTGCTACTATTGAAATTATTTGGGTCCAGCAACTTTTACATGAGTTACATGCTCCTCTTAAACAACTTCCGATTCTACTCTGCAACAACTTAAGTGCTACCTTTATATCTGCCAATCCCGTCATTCATCAACGGTCGAAGCACATTAAGCTTGATTATCATTTCGTGCAGGAGAAAGTCGATGATAATTCACTTGTTATTCGCTTTGTTAGCTCTCAAAATCAAAAGCATATATTTTTACAAAAAGCTCTTGGAACAGATCAATTCAATCTACTAAAATCCAAGCTACTTGTTCGACCCTCACCATCCGCTTGCCGGGGGTATTGACTAAGAATTCCTCTCACGGAAAAATTAGTGCAAAGTTAGAGGGATATATATGTATTTGGCTTATATTAATCTCAAATATACAGAAGGGGAAAATAGTATTGAATGAAACAGAGGTTCTTCGAATATTCCATTGTATTATTTCATGATCTGCTGCAGCAGCAGCAAAAATGTTGGTAACATATTTCTAGAAAGTCAATCATGCTATGTAATCCCAATGGCGCAATAATTTTGTGGTACCTTTTCCAGCCGCCTCACAATTGTTCATATAAAATAATATTGCTTAACGAGATAATAGAATTATCATATAAAATTGTATTTGATCTTTAGTATTTTTAATTTGATGAACATTTTATTAGTTGAACGCACTAATTAAAAAAAATATAACAATTAAGTAATACATTTAATAAAAATAGAGAAGGTTGAATGAAAAGTGGGATCCACCTAAAAAATTTAATAGTTTATGGCCACCTTAGTTTTGTTTTTTCATGTTATTAAGAACCAACAATCAAATATTTTGAGCCTAGTATACAAGCAAACAATACAATAATATATTTGAAATGACCATTATACCGTTGGTGAAGCTCCTCTTCTCTCTTCTCTCTTATATATATACACTACAGTAGACTTAAATTTCTTTAAAGAGAGTAAATTATATATGCCTCATCCTGAAATATATTTATTTTTATTTTTATTATTTTTCTAACTATAATTTCTTATAATAATAATACTCCTATCAAGTAGCACAGATAGAGTGATCTTGTTGCGTGTCACCAAGTTAGGTCGACAACGCACAAATTTTTTAGTATATATGAGAAAATAGTTTGATTTTACCAGCGCACTTGACTAAATTAATATATAATCACACTTTAACACATTCAATTAATCTTCTCTTATTGGGTCATATCAGCCGACCGAATCTTGTGGGTGTGTGTATATATTGGCAAATTTGGCCTCCATTTTATATAATGTGCCTCTATATACGACACATACACACACCATCCTTTTCTTTTGCTTTTTCCATCTTTTTCTTGTTCTTGTTCTTTGTTGAAGTAAATTACAGAATCCATTATATACGGCAGGTGTCATTCGTCGGTCGGTACGGTATAATATTTATTTAGATATTTCGGTTCGATATTTTTGGTATTCACTTTTTTAAATTGTAATATCAATATTGTACCTAATTAATTCGGTATGAATCTTTTTTTTTTCTTTCGGTTTCGATTTATTCGGTTTGATAACTTCGATTTATATAGTTTGAATACTAACTGGTGTATAGAGTCATATACTGTAATATTCTAAATTAAAATACTCAAAAATACAAAAATAAAAATGTTTGTTGACAAAAGTTTTGTCCCAAACTAGCAAATATCAACCTAAAGATAGAAAATTGTACATAAAAGAATAAGTTTGATCATTATAAATGTCTTGTTACTTGCGTAGAGTTAATTGATGAACTTAGAGAATAAGGGAAAGTGAAATTTGAGATTTTTATATTTATGTTATAATTAATAATATGTGTATTGTGTAATATAATATATATTTCGGTACGGTATCGATATTTCGATATATATTTCATTTTAAAATACAAAATACAATACATAATACCAATATTTTTTAAAACTTAAACCAAATACCATACCGAATACCAAAATATCAAATACCAAATACCAAAATTATTTATTTCGGTACGGTAATTCGGTATTTACCAAATTATGCACAACCCTAATATACAGGCATATTAATTACTTTCTCCGCCTCATTTTAATTATCACATTAGTTTTTCTTATGCTTTTTTTTTGTAATAAATTTATTATTACCATGGAAATATTTACAAGTATAGTAACAACCCTATCAATACTCACTCAGATTTGGATATGCAGCCCCAAATCTAGTGTCCTCATTACTACATGACTACTCAGCTATAACATCTATGGATAAAAATTGAAATACTGTAATTTCCTAACTATTTTAGGATTCAAATTTCCTCGACAATGCACCTCTTGAACTATCAATCTAATCAGCTCCTCGCAGCTCCTTTGTGTCCCACAAATCGTTCACCATTTCCTTTCTTGCCAAATGTAGTACACAATGCAAGCTAGAAGAATTCTATAAATTGCGGATATTTGCTGCTTGTCTGTTGCATGTCTTACACTCCATTGAATCTCTTCATCCACCCCTGCACATCCCTTGTTATCCCTAGCCATTGTAATAATTTTCTCCATATTGTTGTTGAATAGTTGCACTTAAAGAAAAGATGATCATGACTCTCTGTTGCTCTTCCACATGACGAGCAATTTGAATTGACTGCTATACCCCAACCAAGTAATCTGTCCTTCGTGTATAATCTTCCAAGAATCGCCAAGTACAAGATGAAAATCCACTTTGGGCTACTGATGTTATTACAGATTAATCTCTTCCACTCAACTTTAGGTTGCTCACCTTTGAGTTTATCATATATGAATCTGATGGAATAATTCTTCATATTCATCACTTCTTCCACTCCTATATTTGCCTCAGTCAAGTATTTAGCCGCACCTAAGATTTTCTGAGTGAGTCAAGAAGCTTGCTTAACCTTCACATTCCATACTACCTGTTGTTTGATGTAGTACGTGTGAATCCACTGTATCCACAAGCGATCCTTCTTCTTGTTTAGATTCCATAAACGCTTGTGTATAGCAGCTCTATTCCATATTAAGATATCTGTTATGTTCAGACCACTTGTAGACTTTGCCAACACATTTGTTTCCAAGCTACTAAAGCTTTAGCCCTGCTCTCTGCTTCACCTGTCCATATAAATCTTTTACAAATTGTCTCAATATCTTGAATGATCTTCTTAGGCAGAGGAAAGATTTGTGACCAAAATGACTGAATAGAAAACAATACATTCTTGATCAATTGTAACCTTCTTGCATATGATAGAAATTTTGTTGTCCAGTGATTGATTCTGCCTAACATCTTGTCCAGTAGAGGCTGGCATTGAGTTATAGATAGCCTCTTAGTACTCAATGGAACCCCTAAATACCTGAAAGGTAGAGAGCCTGTAGAGAAACCTAAGCATTGGATGATTTGTTGTTGAATTTCCTCTAAGACCCCTCCAAAGTATATAGAGCTTTTGTCTTGGTTTGCAATCAGACCTGAGGCTCTTGAAAATTGATCAAAACACTCATATAGCAACTGAATGGATACCACATCACCCCTACAGAACAGCAGCAAGTCATCTGCAAAACTGAGTTGAACAATGTTCAACTTCTCACATCTGGGATGGTAATTGAAATCAGGCTTCTCCTTGAGAGTCTTTAAAATTCTGGTGAGGTACTCCATGGCTAGAACAAAGAGATATGGTGAAAATAGGTCTCCTTGTCTAACTCCTCTTCTTGCATCAAAAGGACTTGTTGGCTTTCCATTTACAACTATAGTATAGGACACTGTAGTAACACATGCCATGATCCATGAGAGAAACTTTACTGGAATATTCATTTCTGTGAGAACTTGTTCAAGGAAATTCCAGTCTATAGAATCATACGCTGTTTGCATATTAATCTTTTATGTACACGATGTGGTTGTCTAGGGAATAGAAACATCAAATGTACCTCACCCCTTTCAACCTCAAATCCCCAACCACCCTCAACCGCCAATACTCACCAGCAATAATATAATCCTACCACCACCACTTCTACTTCTCCAACCTCTTCTTCCTTGGTGGATGCACCTATGGATGAATGGAAAATAATTAGTTTTCCCCGCCGTCGATCACCAAATTCTACTCGACCACGAGTAAGCCATAACTAGGAGTGGCAACCAAGCCATGCAACCAACACCGTTACTGCAAGTGCCAGTCGACCAGGTAAGGCGGTGGCCCCAATGGGGCCCACATGTAAGTTTCCTGACCTATCCTCCACTGCCCTAAATAAATCCCAGTATATGACTAATATTAATTTAATTTCTAACACTTTTAGTAATCTTCCATTACCAATTAATAACGGTATGGGTCCTGCAGATGAACTCCTTAATAAAACAAACGAATTTCCCTCACCTCCAAAATCCGTGTCATCAAATCTTGGTCCTACAAACTTTCCACACCCAATCGAATCCCTTTCTAATAGCATGTATGCATGCCACTCGTCCACCTCTAAATTAGACATCCACGTGCCACTTTCTTTTCCAAGCTCAATTTTTGGGCTACCAAAGCCCAATAAAATCCACAGCCGACAAAACATTACCTCTTCGACAGAGCAAACTCACCCAACAACCTTACAACCAAATTCCAATTCCACAACTTGTAATCATGATGTTCTCACTCCTCTTGTCCCGTGTCACAGCCCACCCATTGATACACCGCCCCAATCCAGCATTCCTCACTCAAACAATCTGCCCTCGATCCTTCACCAAAATCCACACGCAAAGGCTACTTCACCAACTCAACCCAACTCTACAAATGCCGATTCATCACAATTGTCCTTACAGCAGGATTCATATACACCATACCCCACAGCCTCCGTTTCATCATCTTGCTCCACTCCAGTCCCACACACAAAACAACATGCAAAATCCACACCACCTCCCTCGACCACCTTTCCACTGGATATACACCTCTCAAACACCATACCTCACTCCCCAGCCACCCCAGTCATGGTTAGAAATGGGCATCTTGGTCCATGCACTCACCTTCTCCATTGTCATCAACGACCAAGAATATCTAGTGATGATTCAGAACCCCTTGGACGCTGCACAGATTGTGACGGAGGGGATGAGACTGGGTTGGGATGCTTACACCCAATTTCAGACAACCATGACACCACCAATGGAAGTGTATCCATACCCAATCCCTCCCCAAACTCCTCCAGTCTACCCCAGTTAGTCGTCTCCCCCTTTACTCACCCCCCAACTACCACTACTACCTGGAGAGATACCATTCTATCCTCTCCCATCTCCAAATCAGTATCCAATCCCATGGACACCAACACATGACTTTTCGCAACCCCATGCAACTCCCACCACTCTCTCCAGTCAACCCCATCGACCTTCAACTAGCACCACCAACACAGGAGACCTCCATGGGGATGACTCAACAAGAAATCTCAGCCTTGGTAGAAGAACTCAGGGAGTCACGCACAGACCTGGTAGATCTAATAGGAGTCCAAGTCTTGGTCCTAAAGGAGCAGTATCAAAAAAAGATATATCTCAATTGTCCTCCAAATCTCAAAAAGTGCCTTATCAAGCTCCGTCCAACCATAAATCCGGATGTGGTCAAGTTCGCTTTAGTTCTCATTACGACTCTGATTCAAAGGAACCAGACAGTTCCTAGTTCTCACTCCAATCCATCATCCAGTTCACTCATGAATTTCTTAATCTGGAATTGCTGTGGTGGTCGTTCACCGAAATTTAGGCGTAATTTTCGTTCCTTACTGGACTATCACCATATCTCATTGGTAGTCCTACTTGAAACACACCTTCATGATCACACCCACCTTAGGGGAGATTTTAATTTCACTGGTCTAGCCTCAGTTGGGGCAGAAAACAATGTTGGAGGCATAGCTATACTTTGGGATGAACACCTTCTTAAAATAGAAGAGGTTGCTCTAACAAACCAGGAAGTATACTGCATGGTAGAGGTACGCTCTTTAACCCCTATTTTTTTATTTTCGGCAATATACGCAAGCCCTCTATTGCATGAAAGACATATTTTGTGGTAAAATTTACGCTGCCTATCGGAAAATTATGTTGGCACATGGTTGATGGGTGGTGACTTCAACGAAGTCACTCGAGCCTCTGAAAAATTTGGAGGTCGTGCTATTAACAATACTCTCACATACTACTTCACAAATTGTTTAAATTCATGTAGACTAGTTGATTTAGGCTACACTGGGAGTAGGTTTACGTGGTCAAATAATAGACTATATTCCCACACCATTATGGAACGTTTAGATAGAATAGTTGCAAACTATCCTTGGATTAATTTATTCCAAGAAGCTTTAGTAAGACATCTTCCTCGCACAGACTCCGATCACCGTCCTTTATTGCGTAGTCTTTTCCCTCAAGCTCATATCACTTCTAAACCTTTCCGATTTGAAAGCATTTGGAGCTCACACCCCACACTACGCCCTCTAATATCCGTTGTTTGGATAAATAATCATCATGACTTGGTTCCTGTCATACAATAATTTCAAGTAGATGTCCAACAATGGAATACTAATACATTTGGTAATATCTTCAAAAAAAAGGAACTTGCTTAATCGAATTGGGGGTTTACAACAATCTGTTCACTACCTCACCAGTCGTTTCCTCCATCAACTTGAACATGATCTTATTAACGAATGTAATCATATAGAAAAACTGGAGGAGGAATTTTGGAAATTAAAATCTCGTATAAATTGGCTTAACGATGGTGATGCCACTACTCGCTTCTTCCACCTCTCTACTCTCCAACGAAGAAGGAGAAATAAAATTACGGTCTTAAAGGATGAGGTGGGAAACTGGAACTTTGATGCTTATTTCATTACTTCATCCGTTTTGGAGTACTTTGGTACCATATTTACCACTGCCCTAGACACATCTCCTATCAACTTTTACAAAAAAAAGAAAAAATTAATTAGCGTGACAAAATTCATATATTCGTTATCCATTAAGATCCTAAAAAATCTCCCTACTTCAATTTCTCCCAAAATAAATGATTTTTTAGATGTTTTCACACAGATTAAGAAATCCACTTTTTTATATTAATTAGCAATGAAATTGATCATATTAACCTTTACTATCTCACATAAACACTCCTAACACATATTCCAACACTATTTTCTCCAAGGGCAATGCAGAAAAAAATAATTAATTCATTCTTTAAATTTAAAAAAATTATATCACAAAAAAAAAAGCCAAAAAATTATTGATTTAGACCGAATGGAGTAATTAGTATGACCAACTAAAAAATGCATTTTAATGCAGTAGATCTACTCTCATAAATTAATGACGACATATGTGAATTGTGAAAGTCATTCAAAGAGTTAATCCCTCATAAATAGAAGGTCATATCCTCGAAATTAATTAGGGCGAGGCAATTTTGAAAATGAAGGAGCTATGAAGTCTTGTCACCGTGATGGCAAATTGGCAGTATTAATAAGCTATGGTGAAAGTGTCGACATCAACAATTCTCATGTTTAATTTTCAACCGGCATGATACTTCCTCCTGCCATAATAAGTGATTTTTTTGATATATTTTTGGGATCTAAAATTAATTATTTTAGATTTTAATAATAAATTAATCTTTTTTACATTGTTCTTGAGGTAAATAAGATTAAATTATGTGTTATGAGTGTTAATGTGAAAAAATAGTAAAGATTAATATAGTCAATTTTATTGATAATTAAAGTTAAAAGTGAATTTCTTAATATGTGTGAAAACAATCAAAAAATCACGTATTTTGAACCGATGGAGTAATGAATATTTACGCTATTAGAGTGTGATGGAATGTATTACTCCCTCCGTTCATTTTTACTTGTTTAAAATTTTTTGAAAAATAAATAGTTAACGACAAAGATTAAACAGAAAAAAATAGTTATCTTTCACTTGATTTGCTAATATATACGACCATAATTTTAATTTAAAGGACAGGTAAAAATAAATGGAGCGAGTAACAGTAACTTCACATGTTAATGTCGTATAAAACGTAAAATATGAACCTTTTTAATTTATTTTTTAGAAAAGAAGGAAGAGACATAAAAAGCAAAGAAAATAGGGGGAGAGTGGAATCACGCGCAGCTGTGAGCGTGAGAGGAGAAGTGAAGAGCCATGGCAAGCAATAAGTGTTGTCGTAAAAAAGAAAATCCTGCTGGTTTTCGATAGGACCATGGGCGGGCTTGCCGGCTTTCGGTAAGTAGTATCCGCAGACACGCGTATAATATTTCCTGCAAACACGTGTTTAATTCTCATTGGTTTAGACAATGACCGTGAATAAAATGTGGGACCCAGCCACCACTAAGAAAAAGTGTTGAAAAAACGGATCCATATGACGCGGCGGAATAGCTGAGAGCCTTGGCCGACAAACCCGGTTCAACCGGTTTTGTCACCGTTTCTCCCCTCCCCACATTTATCCATTTGTTTGACCTATCTTCCACGTGTTTTCCTCATCTTAGATTATTACTAACAACATGTATATGGAGTTTAAAAGTCTTATCTCTTTCATTTATGGAGAATTAATTTTAGTCGCTGTAACGTACTATTGAAGAATTAAATTCCATTCAATACGTAACCTTAGGTAAAACTATTCAACTTTGACTCCACATTTATTCCAACTGATCTGTTTGTAAAAAACCGACAATAGGCAATTGCCCTTGCCCCTCTAATTTTCACCAGTCACATATTATTGTAATACATAATAGTAGCAAAATACTAATGTCTACGTACTTTCCACGTATATCCAAAAAATAAATAAAATACTCTGCCGCCATCAAATAACACAAATGTCACGTAACTGAATGGACCCCACATATCGAGAAAGTAGGTCCCACATCCCATGGGGCGGCTATTTCTAATTAGTCAAATACCCATAGCCACTATTGACTGTGTCCCCCCACTCGCTTTTTCCTATTTAAATCGCCTTCTCCTTCTTCCATTTTCTCTATTCCCTACCCTTTCTGTTCTTCTGATTTCAGCATAATTTGTCCAAAAATAGCATAGGAGGAAAGTTAAAATGGCGCCGAAGCAACAGGGTGGCGCGGTAGCGCCGGCGGTTGGAAAGGGGAACGGAATTTCAAAAGAGGTGCATTATAGGGGCGTAAGGAAGAGGCCATGGGGGAGGTACGCGGCGGAGATAAGAGATCCGGGGAAAAAGAGTCGGGTTTGGCTTGGAACTTTTGATACGGCGGAGGAAGCAGCGAAAGCCTACGATGCGGCGGCGAGAGAATTTCGCGGTGCGAAGGCGAAAACTAATTTTCCTCCGCCGGAAGAAGAGAACCTCGAAATCGCCCAAAACAATTTAGGCGTTAAGATAAATAAGAATATCGATGATAATAACAATCGTAGTCCGAGTCAGAGTAGTACCGTTGAGTCATCTAGCCGTGACGGGTTATCTCCTGCCGTTATGGTTGACTCATCGCCGTTAGATCTCAGCCTCGGCGTGAAATTCCCGTTTCAGAACCATCAGTTCCGTACTTCTCCGATTTCCGGCGGGTTTTCCGGCTGCGGGTTCACCGGTGCAACTCCTGCGTTGAATCATCACATGTATTATCTGGAGGCTCTAGCACGTGCGGGAGTGATAAATCTGGAAAAACACCAGCAAAGGAAGACGGTTGATTTCCTTGGCGGTAACGGCGGACATGGCGGCTGTAGCGGAAGTGGGACCCAGAGTGAATCTGATTCATCATCGGTGATTGATTTTATGCGAACCGACGTTAAACCGACTACCAGAACTGGTCTTAATCTGGACCTCAATTTTCCTCCACCGGAGAACGTGTGAAAACGCCGGCGATGACGGTCGGAGATTTTGAAAGCATTTCTTTTTCTTTTTTAATTTAAATTAGTGCAATTTCCTTTTTAATGTTTATTTAACAGAAAAGGAAAATGAAAAAAAAAAATTGAGTATATAGAGTTAGGTGATAACTAGAAAACGGAAAAGCCACCGCCGATCTATGTGAATATCAACATGGCTGATCTCTACCTTTTTTTGCAACAGAAAAAAATCTGTTGATTTTGATTGCTGTTGTTCAAAGATCATCCTTATAATATTGTTGCCGGTTTTTTTTAGCTGAAAAAAAAACAGCCTTAATATTAATTATTTAATATACAGTTAAAATATTCGCTTTTTTATTTACATCCAGATTTTGCTTCGTTTAAGTTTTAAGTTATGCGTGTGTGTGTGTGTGTGTTTTGTTCGGTCGGAATCGGAGGAGCATGTGGTGGCGGTCAGGGAGTTTTGGACCACACGTGCGGCACGTGTGGTCCATTAGAGTACGGACATGGCAGATACTGAGGAAGACAGAGAGTTATTTTTGAGCAATAATGGAGTCGGTGCCACGTGGGTGTTGTCTGCTCCCCTTTAGGTGGTTGGTTTATCATTCAGCTAACGTAATAAATACGTACTTTAAGCTAAACGAGTTATGTATACGGATATTGACCATAAGTAACCGTAAATTCTTTCTTTTTTGTTTACTTTTCTTTAAGTGAAAATTTGGTAGCCTCACTAATAAATTAAACGTTACTCCCTCTGGTTCACAATTAGTGACTAGTTTTTTTTTTTTATTTCAAAATAAGTGTTTAATTATATTATCAAGAAAAAAATTAATTTATTTTTACTCTTTTATCCTTATGTGCATATCCCTAAAAAAAATTCTCACTCCTCACTATAATTATGTGACCAATATTTTAATAAGAATAATTTAATCATACTAGATTTTTTTGCATAGGATTTAATAATTTCTTAAGGAGTAGGATTTAGTAGTTTCTTAATGGGCGTGCTAAAAGGAAACTCAACATTTATTGTAAACAGGAGAGAGTATTGGCAATTACTTGTTTCCTTACAAAGAGCAGCTTACTGTTATAATGATTAGTTGTTGCTACTATAGATGAAAACTTATTATGTAAAACTTGACTTTTTATAAAAAATTATTATGGAAAACTTTACTTTTTATAGTAAAATGATACTCTCTCTGTTCGAGTTTATGTGAACCTATTTTCTTTTTAATCCGTTTATATTTATAGTATTCTTGCAATATCACTTTCATTATAATATGATATTGATATTGAGAGGTCTAATTGTAGTATTGTTTACTCAAAATGGTACAGCTAAATTTGTACGTGATTTCTAGACATGTGAACTAATTTGATCTTGAAATAATACAATAGTTAATGAAATGTACAATACTTAGCCTTAAAATGTGAATGAAACATTAGAGATGATAGTTACGGGAACAGGGTTTCGGGACACATCAATGATGATAACTAAAAGCAGGCAAGTAAAATTGTATTAAGCTTCGTATAAAATGTAGTATAAGTTTTGCCAGAAAATCTATCCCCCTACAATGATAATTGAGCTCACTATTTATAGTCGTGTCTAGGGAATGAGGTCCTAGGATCGTGCCCTCTTTTCACTTTTACTTGGCACGTTATGATTTTTTACGCTCTTAAAAAATAATGATTAACATGATAATTTTACCACAATAATCCTATTAATTAATACTCAATAATTGAACCCAAATTCTTAAGTAACTTCAAGAGAAAAATATTTCAAAGAACAAGAGAATAAAATAAGACTTTAGTGGACTTCTTTGTTTAACGAATGTGAGTTCTATGTGAATTCCGATCCTGACCATTATTTATTCAAGAAATATTAGAATAAAGGGTAAACCAGGAGAAAAATTATATTTTTTTGATATGCGTAAGTGACAAATAAAAATAAAAATTTATTTTTAATATACCTGGAGAAAGTAATTAAGAGGAATACAAACAAGGTAATTTTTGAAAGTCAAAGGGGTAAGTTGCAAATTACTAGTCATGCTTATAGTGTAATCTTAGTTGTCTGTTGGTGGATCCCCGACATAAATAGTGGTCATAGCCGTAGAATCTCTTTTTGAGTAAAGCAAACAGATAAAGCTTATCCTTAAAACGACGTTAATGCGAATCAGAGCAAAAACAGCTAATCCTATCTTAAGATAAATGAATTTAACCAATATTTAATTTAGAACATTAATTTTGGGTTTTGGGGCGCGGGGGGAGGGGGGGGAGTAGAGGGGGTGGTGCGGCTGAGTTGTTGACTGTGGAACCCTGTGGAGACTGGAGTAGGTGGCAGCCCGCAGATAATGAGATACTGCCACACTCCCAATTTACGGGATTTATGTTAAACCAATTAATGAAGAAAATGAAGGGTAAATCTTAATCAAACATAATTAATTTTAGATCAAACTATAATGAATATGGACATCGAGTGGAATCAAGTTATTGTTGGGATTTTAAGTATTTAATGATATATTAATGCTTAAAATGGGTGAATGGGAAATGGAGGGGAAAATAAAATATTTGAGTAATTCTCCTTAATTGTCCCACATAGGAAGAGGAAAAGACTTTTGATGGGTATATAAGCAATTGCTCTTCTTCTAGCTAATAAAGAGTTGAGAAGAAAGCAAGCCTCGCGCCGTCGTCGTCACTCGGCTCGGCTTCGGATTTGGATTTGGTCAAATGATCGAGAGATTATTTTTTGGACCAAATAAGCCAACATTGGCTATAAATACAAGTCCATTCTCTCAGATTTTACATACTAATTTCTGAGTTATCCTCCTTCTTTCTGCATACTTTCATCTTCAAAGAAAGCAAGTAAGTGTGATTTGCTACCGAACTTTGAGTTCGCTGAAACACTGGGGTTTGAAGTACCACTACACCAGTGTGAAATTCGTTCTATCCTGGGAGGAAATAATCCATAACCTTGGGTACTAGGAGGGGATTAAATTCCTTAAGGAAACACTGTGAATTCAGTGGGCTCGGATTAATTTTCCATTACGTTTTACATTTCTGTTTATGTTATTTTATTATTTCCAGAATTGTTTTACAAATACAGATTTGTAACAGTTTACATAGCTATTTTGAAGTTTATAAAAACGCACTAAACATGAATGATAAACTTACATTTTTGATGCATCGTTGCACACTTGTAAGAATGAAGAAAGGAAGAATACTTCTTGATAAGTACTGGATCGATTGTTATTGAATCAACTGCAGAGGCTCTTAGGGTTTTCGGCCAAGATCTCGGTTGTTCCCCTTGTTGGAAGTTCTCTTCTGATCTTCTGATCCAGTGTTGAGATTTTTTCCAGCCCCCTTTTTTTTGTCTTCTTACCTCTTATTTATACACTTCATGTTTTCGTTTGTCCAACGGACTTTAACCAGCGGGTTCTCTCTTGATTATATTTTTTTTCATTCCCCTCAAGCTTCACGGCAAGCACTCCACCGTATAAACTCATCATTGGCTCAATTTTACGAACGTGGGCACGGCTCAGTCGACCCATTACTGCTTTCTTTAACGTCGATTCTCATGGATAGATTTTGACCCATACAGTTGCGATCATATCTTACGAACGTGGGCACGGCTCAGTCAACCCCTTACTGCTTTCTTTAGCGTCGACCTCATGGATAGATTTTGACTCATATATCTAGAAGTATAAAAACTTATAAAGTTAAAAAAAATTACTTTAAAAAAATTTATTTCAGTTTTAATAATATTATGTCATATTATATTATAATCACAAAAACACAAAAACTATTTATGACATATCTTAAAACAGTAAACTTCAAAAGTTTCTCTCTATGTAATAAAAAGTGCGCTCTATTAAAATTATTTTCTTTTAAGAACAATTAATATTATGGACAAAATAAATACAAAATTGATCAATTATATTTGATTTTATAAATTGTGACTTATTTGTTACTGCCTTTTTTTCACTACTACTGGAATTATTATTTTTTGAGTTGAGAGTTTATTTGAAACGATCGCCCTATCATTACAAGATAAGAGTAAGATCCGTGTACACACTCTCACTTTTGGGATGATACTAGAATTATTGTTATTGTAGTTAATTTTATATATTGATAAGTATTTTGGGATAAACTTTTATAGCAATCTTGACAACTAATATGGGGTGAAGTACAATATTTTAAAAATAAGTACTCCCTTAATTATTGAAAAACTCTTTAATTTTTTGAGAGTTTAGATATATTTCTTTTTAATTTATGTATTTTATAGAGATAATATATAATTATCCCATAGGGGTGTTATAAAAGTTTCAGTTACACCCCTTAAAATATGGGTATCCTATGACCCCTCTATATGTATTCAAAACATAAAAAGTTACATTTTTAAGTTGTTGTGATATAGAGAGTGATATACACTCTCTTGAGGAGAGTGGAAGACAAAAAATACAGGTTAAAAATTTAATTTCGCAACCTTTTTTAAAATGTATTCCCCAACTTTTCTTATTATATTTTTTTCTATATCATCCTATTCTTTTTCCTTCTTCTCTCTTCTTCCTCACTTACACCACCTGAAACAATGGAGATTAATAGGATAGATCTCACTTCAATCTCATAAATTAAAATTCTAAAAGATTAAATAATAATAAGAAATTCTATCAGATAAACCAACGAACTATGGTACCCAATTGTGTTTTTTCGCTCTAAGTACAAAATTGCGAGTTCGAAATCGATTGGTGATAATAGGCTATAATTACGTATTTTAGTCTTTTATTACACTCTAATTTACTGCACTTTAATTGAGTTTGAACTTTAATCGCTAGTATTTTGCACTAATTGTATGTTTTATGCCTTGTATGAGTGATTCCGAGCTATGTAGATGTTATGGAATGAATTCAAGTGATTTGGAGAGCTTTGAAGTCTGAGTAAAAGCCCAAAGAATTAAGTTGGAATCGTTTTCAGGGGTCAAATTGATAATTAAGAACAAACGAAGACTCGAGTAAGCATATTGTGCACTGTCATGTAAAATGGACATAACTTTTTGCTCTGAACTCCATTTGAGCTATATAATATATGGTTTGAAATCTAACTCAAAGGGCTACAATTTCATGTATCACTTTTTTTCAAATTCCGAACGAAACAGGGTGAAAAACGTGGTCGAAAGCGCGACCACGGACCTGACGCGGACTGAGACAAAATGTTGGTAAATGACCGCGACCGCGAGCTCCAAACCTTAAAAAATTATCCTTTTTCGCGTAGAAGAAGATATAATTGTTTGGGTCCGACCCTACTTGGTATATATACATGGAAAAATGGTATTTTGGAGAGATTGGACATACTTTTGACACAGATTCGACCTAAGGAGGCAGAGACATAATAGGAGCAAGGCGGAGAATTCTTCTATGAGTTTTTCCTTCCTCTTCCTATTTTTCATTGTTGTTATGACTTTTAGTATTGTATTTTTACATACTATTATGAATAGTTAATTTGTTATCTAGGGTTTTGATTGATCCTTTTGTAGGATAAATTCTTGTTATGTTTTTATATAATTGAGCCGTTGGATTTCTCTATTTGTTCAACTACGTATTTATTGTTGTTGATTGAATGGCCATCGATTGACTGTGCCTATTTATTATGTGTTGCTTTAGAAAGGATACATATTTAGGTGGTTGTTGAACAACGTCATTCCTAACGTATGTGAGAAATCAATACAGCGGGTTAAAGGTAGGTTTAGAAATAACAAAGCCTTGACATGGTCATAATGAGCGGTTAGATAAAGCCAACTAGCGTAGTTCGAGAGAATATGTCTAGTAAATTGTTGTAGTTGCTCGAGAGAGAATTATGGCACCTAAAGTACTCAAGATCAGTAGAGAATACATAGGCGAAATTGTAAAGAATATAGCGGGAAGGATTCCGACAATCGGGAAAATCATAACTCTAGACCTCCTTAATTTAGTCTCAACCTTTGGTCCCGTTAGTTGATAATTTTACCGCTTTCTAGTACTTGTTAGTTAATTAGATAAAATAAAATATTATAATCTTTGTAATTAGAAAATTATTTGGACTTGTGTTTCTTAGCAATATTGAACAACTGTAGCTAAGCCTTATTTCTCTGTAGGATTCGACTCCGGACTTTTGGACCGGATTATATTTGCAGCGACCGCTTATCCTTTTTAGGACTAGAGTTGGACGTCATCAAATTTTGGCACCTTTGTCGGGGAACTAACAGTGTAGTTGTAGGTGTACATATTGCTAGGTTTCAAGTTTGAATTTTTATTTTAATTTATTTTAGTATTTGGTTTTTATTTTCTTTATTTTAGTTTTATTTGTTAATTTGGAAAAACATGACATCATGGAATTATGAGAGTTTTGATGTTGGTAATTCTACTTTTGATCCTCCTTATGCTTATTTTGGAGGAAATCACCCATGGAAAAATTATCAAAATATTTCCGAGGGTGAGATATGTGCATCAACTCAATCTTATGTTTGGAATGTGTGTGATATATGTGGTGGTCAAAATGGTCACTTTTACTATTGTGCTTATATTTCTTATCTTCCCCCAACCTCTTACTATGATGGTTCTTCTTTTTCTTGTGAAGTTAGTAGGAACAAAGAACCCATGGATGATGACCTGAAAGGAGATGCTAAAGTGTCTTGTGGAATAAAATAATGAGAAACAACTGCACATTCAAAGGCAAGATGCTGCTATTCGCAACCTGACAGCACAAATACGTCAATTAGTTAAAGCATTTAATGCTCAACTAGTTGATATTGTAGATAGTAGCCAAAAAGAGCTTGTATTAGATGAATAAATTGAGTTTCTAAGGGAGGGTCAAAGTAGAAAATCAACAATCAATTGAACTAGATTTTGAGGATGTCGATGTTGTAGAAGAGATACTAGAGTCAACCAGAGATGTTGAAGATACAAATTTAATTGGCTCTAGTGTGATTGGTGTTGAGGATGCTGAAAGTCCTGAAGTTCATGTGTTTGAGCGCATTGGTCCTCACTCCAAATATTTTTCCACATTGTTCTTGGATGACGATATGAAAATAGAGTCATCCGAGCCGATTGAGGAGTCATGGGATGAGGAACAAAGTGTCTAAATTCTGGAATTTTTCTTGCCAGAAAGACAGGACTACACACCTCATCTAAAAGCCAAGAAGCGTAGAATAGTACAATGGTTTCTTGGGCCAATTAGATTCGTTCCACCACCCACTAACATAATAATAAGCTTGAATCAAAACTTGGGGTTCAATTCATAAGCTCGAGGTGAAGGCAAAAAGTGATTCACGTCGTGCCGCGACGTTAAATCAAGCGCTTGTTGGGAGGCAACCCACCTTTATTATTTTATTTTTTTAATTTAGTTTATTTTATTTTTTTATTATTGTATTATTCTTGTAGTGTCGATTTTTTATTTTTAGGAGCATGGAACGCAAAGTCATTGGAAGGATGCAACAACAAACCATTGGTTGGAACTAAGTGTGAGGTACCTGCACGAAGGACCAGGCCTGGGAGAAGTCTGAGTACCCCATGAGATGCTAGTGCTTCGGCATTTGGCCTACCAAGGAGCTTCTTTTACCCTCTTATAGTTATGATGTGCATTGGGGACAATGCACAATTTTAAGTGTGGGGTGAGGAGATTGCTGGGTGACTTTCCATGCTATTTTAGTTGTGTTAGTTAATTGAATAACTTTTTTAAAAAAAAAAAATTGGACTTTTCCCGGCGATAGATCTATTAGACAATTTTCTTGAGGGATTTAAGTCTAAAGAAAAAAAATAAAAAGATTTTCTTTTGTTAGGTAGTGTAGCAATTCCCCCTTGATTTTTATTTGTGTCGCGGTTCTTTTTCAAGGGTTTTCTTTGAACCGGGTGTAGTTTTTTTTTAGGAATAAGAGTCATTGTGTTGTGTTTAGAATTGAAGCAATATCTCTTGACATTGTTATGCCTTGAGAATAGTGAGTACTTTGGTTATGACACTTAGGCTCAGTTTTTTACTCTTGTATAAGCACCTTAAATTGTATGATTTTAAATTTGCTTAACTGCTTTGACTAGAGTGTCTTGATGAATCCAACCCTGAATGAATTAACACATGTGTGTGTGAGGTTTGTGTGTTATTCTATGCATTGCATTTGATGCCTAGAACTTGCCCCGTGTGTTTGCAAAGCGAAATAGTAGTTTTGTTCAGTCTTGAAAGTGATATAGGCGTTTCTATGTTGAGCCACATATATATATTTTACCCGCCTAATTGTTATGTATCGTAGTTAACCCCTTTGAGCCTGTAATCATGTTTCTTTGACAACCACATTACAAGTATTACCCATTTGTTTGAATTAACCATCTATTTGAACCTTCTAACCTCTCATGAGCACTTGAATTGTTATGAAATGTGTAAAAGTTAAAGTGTGGGGTAGTTGGTTTGGATTTTGAGTGGAACTAATGAAATAAGGAGAAAGGTGCACTGTTTCGAAAAAGTAAGAGCCATTTAAAAAAAAGGAAAGGAAAAAATAGTTGTATTGTTGTGGAAAAAAAATATATCCCTTGATAAGTGGTGACTCTTGATGTAATTGTGCTTAAATAAGTATGGGGTAATAACATTGATGTGAAGGTGGAGTTTGGTTTGACATAAGTATGGGGGTTTGAATGTTAAAGTATATGTATTAAAGTGTTTATGGAGGTGTAGTCACTCTTATATTTAAATGTATTCTACCCGTCCCGCAACCTACATTACAACCAAATAAAGTCCTACTTGATCCTAGACTGAATGAGCTCGATTAGTAGAGTAGTACACTACGGTCAAGCCTGTGGTGCATTTTTTGTGGCACATGAATATTATTTATGAGAGTGAGTGAATTCTTTCTATCTTGAGTTCCTAATGTTCTTAAATTTTATTGTGTGGAACTACTCTCTTTTGTTGTGTGAGGGAACTTGATTCATGAAGTAAAGGTAATGTCGGCGACCTCTATGTTAGAGTAATTGGGTGAATTGTGAATAATGTGTGGTACTTGTGAGTCAAATCTTGAGGTGAAGATGTTACGCTTTTGTGCTTGTCTATTTTAAATACTCTTGGTGTGATGAGTTAGGAGAATTGTTAAAAAAAAGGTCGTGTCTATATAAAGTGTAGTTTGATTGCTAGAGGACGAGCAATGGTTTAAGTATGGGGTGTTGATGATAGTCTTTAATTATGTATTTTAGTCATTTATTACACTCTAATTTATTACACTTTAATTGAGTTTGAGCTTTAATCGCTAGTGTTTTGCACTAATTGTGCGTTTTATGCCTTGTAGGAGTGATTCCGAGCTATGTAGATGTTATGGGATAAATTCAAATGATTTGGAGCTTTTAATTCTGAGTAATATCCCAAGGAATTAAGTCGGGATCGTGTTCAGGGGTCAAAATTGATAGTTAATAACAAACGAAGACTCGAGTAAGCATAATGCGCACTGTCAGGTAAAATGGACATAACTTTTTTTTCTTAACTCCATTTGGACTATATAATATATGGTTGAAAATCTAACTTAAAGGGCTACAAATTTTATGTTTCATGTTTTCTCAAATTCCGAACGAAACAGGGTGAAAAATGCGGTCGAAACCACGATTGCGGACCTGACGCGGACTGAGACAGAATGTTGGTCAATGACCGCGCCTGGACCGCGTTTGGCCGCGACCGCGAGATTCAAACCTGAAAAAATTGTCCTTTTTCGCGTAGAAGAAGGTATAATTATTGGGCTCGACCCTACTTGGCATATGTACATGGAAAAATGATTTTTTGGAGAGATTGGACATACTTTTGACACAAATTCGTCCTAAGGAGGCAGAGACACAATAGGAGCAAGGCGGGGAATTCTTCTACGAGTTTTTCCTTCCTCTTCCTATTTTTCATTGTTGGTTATGACTTTTAGTATTGTATTTTTAAATACTATTATGAATAGCTAATTTGTTATCTAGGGTTTTGGTGGAACCTTTTGTAGGATAAATTCTTGTTATGTGTTTATATAATAGAGTCGTTGGATTTCTCTATTTGTTCAACTACGTGTTTATTGTTGTTGATTGAATATACATCGATCGATTGTGCCTATTTATTATGTGTTGCTTGAGAAAGGATACATATTTAGGTGGTTGTTGAACAATGTCACTCCTAACGTATGTGAGAAATCAATACAACAGATTTAAGGGTAGGTTTAGAAATAACAAAGCCTTGACGTGCTAATAATGAGCGGTTAGATAAAGCCAACTAGCGTAGTTCGAGAGAATATGTCTAGTAAATTATTGTAGTTGGTCGAGAGAAAATTATGGCACCTAAAGTGCTCAAGATCAGTAGAGAATACATAGGCGAAATTGTTGAGAATATAGCAGGAAGAATTCCGGCAATTGGAAAATCATAACTCTAGACCTCCTTAATTTAGTCTCAACCTTTTGTCTCATTAGTTGATAATTTTACCCGCTTTCTAGTATTTATTAGTTAATTAGATAAAATAAAATATTATAATTGATCACACCCAACTATGCCTTATAAAAAGGACAAACTGATCGTTGCAAATATAATCTGGTTTACAAGTCCGGAGTCGAATCCATTAGAGAACTAAGGCTTAACTACAGATGTTCAATATTGCTAAGAAACACAAGTTCAAACAATTTCATAATTATAGAGATTATAATATTTATTTCTAACTAATTAACTAACATCTATTATAAAGCAGTAAAATTATCAACTAACAAGGATGGAATTTGAGACAAAACTAAGGAGGTCTAGTGTTATGATTTCCCCAATTGTCGGAATCATTCCCGCTACGTCTTCTATAATTTCGCCTAAGTACTCTCTATCAATCATGAGCACTATTGTTATCGTAAATTGCTCTCGAGCATTTACGACAATTTACTAGACGCACTCTCTCGAGCTACGCTAGCTGCTTTTAATATATCTCACTTTAGATTGTACCCAAGGTATCGTTATCTCTAACCCAACCTTTAAACCTTCGGTTATGGATCTCTCCTATACTTTGGGAGTGATGTTGTTCAACAACTACCTAAATATGCACTCTCTCTCGAGCAGATACACACTAAATAGGCACAGCTAATTGAGGGCCCTTCAATCAACTACAACAAGAACTTAGTTGAACAAATAGAGAAAATACTATGGCTCAATTATATAAAAACGTAACAAGAATTTATACTACAAAAGGTTCCATCAAAACCCTAGATAACAAATTAGTTATTCATAAAAATATGTAAAATTACAATACTAAAAGTCATAACCAACAATGAAAGATAAGAATAGGAAAGAAAAACTCATAGAAGAATTCTCCGCCTTGCTCTTATTGTGTCTCTGCCTCCTTAGGTCGAATCTGTGTCCAAAATATGTCTAATCCCTCCAAAATATCAATTTTTCATGTATATATACCAAGTAGGGTCGGACCCAAGCAATTATACCTTCTCACACGAGAAAAACGATGATTTTTCAGGTCTGGACTAGCGCGGTCGCGCTAGTGGCCGCGCACATCGACAAGTATTCTGCCCCAGTCCGCATCAGGTCCGCGATCGCGAATTCGACTGCATTTTTTACCCTGTTCAGTTTGGAATTTGGAAAAACGTAAAACATGAAAGTTGTAGCCCTTTGAGTTAGCTTTACAACCATATATTATATATCCCAAATGGAGTTCAGAGAAAAAGTTATGTCCATTTTACTAGACAGTGCGCAATATGCCTCCTCGAGTCTTCGTTTGTTCTTAACTATCAAATTTGACCCCCGAACCCGATTCCTGCTTAATTCCTTGAGCTTTTACTCAGACTTCAAAGATCCAAATCACTTAAATTCATTTCATAATATCTATATAGCTTGAAATCACTCCTACAAGGCATAAAACATACGGTTAGTGCAAAACACTAGCGATTAAAGCTCAAACTCAATTAAAGTGCAGTAAACTAGAGTGTAATAAGCGACTAAAATACGTAATTTTAGCCTATCATCAATAATATTTGTAATTAGGAAATTTTTTGGACTTGTGTTTCTTAGCAATATTGAACAACTGTAGCTAAGCCTTAGTTCTCTGTGGGATTCGACTTCGGACTTTTAGACCGGATTATATTTGCAGCGATGACTTATCCTTTTTAGGACTAGAGTTGGGTGTGATCTATTGGGTGTGTTCTAATTTTGTTGGAGACAAACATCGTAGTTGAATCCACAATTGGGAGTTGAATGGAACTGATTTGAGGCAGTTTCAACCAGAAATTTTAAACTAATTTGCGGTGAAGACGAGGAACTGAGTTTCTTCGATTTTGCGAGTATTTGATTAATATATGGGTGTTGATTCTCTGTTGGTGAGTTTGTATTTAAGATTTGAGCTCCATTTGCGAAGGTATTGACTCAGTTTTGGGGCGTATCGACTGAGTTTTGCGAAGGATAAGTCTCTGATAGGTTTGTTTTTTAAAGAAGAGAAGACGTGAAGAAGTGGGGTGTGTTTAATGGAGTTCTGTCGGTGGAAATCTCCGGCGAGTTTATCGGAAAAGAAGGTCTCAAAAACGAAGAAGCAAAAATATAGACAGAAAAAATAAAAATAACAAAAAGAACGACATGGCACAAGTTGGTTAGTACGTACATTCCATTGATTTTCTTGAAATTGATAGTTATCTCAAAAGATGATATTTATTACGGTTCAAATAAAATTAGAGGTTTATAGGACACCCATTATTTAAAAAGTACAATTGAAATTTTAATACAACTCCAATGAAATAATTATGTATTATTCTTATTTTATAAGGAGAAAATATGGGATAGCAGACAATGGAAAGGGCCCATGTGGAGGCGGACATAACAAGTGAAGAGAAAGCGCGGCTGCCGCTTTACGTGGGGCCCTGTCCTTTTGTTGTCCAAAGACAAAGCCGTCCACGAGATTCTTCTTTATTTCTGATTTTTCGTGCATATAATTACTAGACTTTCAATTCAACTATTTAAATCTAATATTTTATTCCCTTTTTCGCCCGATTAGTCCAAGACTTCGTACTCCTTTTCTCTAGCAAGTTGTTTATTAGTACTCTTCTCGGGGTTTATTTGTTTTAGCGCGCTCATTAAAATAATATTAAATTTTATATAAAAATATTTAGTATGATTAAACTATCAAAATAAATATTTAATGTGAGGAGTAAGAATTTTTTTTAATGATATGTACATAGAAGTTATTTTATAAAAATAAATTAAATTCTTTCTTGATTACATAACTGGACACTTATTTTGAACCAAAATAAAATTAGTCACTTATTGTGAACGGGAGGGAATACGTCTTACTCAACATAAATTACGACAAACAAAAAAAGTAGAAAATTTTCTTAATTGTATAGATTTTTTGACCTAGAATTGGATCATTCATTTTTTTTTTAAATGTGAGACATGTTAAAATGATAGTTTTGCTGCCAAAAAATGTGGAAAAGAATGTTATGGCCACATATATTTTTAGGTATAAGATAAAACAAAGCACAATATGACTCCAAACATATGGAGTCATTGAACTGTTTTCCTTAGCATACTTAGGTTCTGTTTTCTTTCTGATGTATTTTCCATGCTTTGAAATCTGTGATGTGTATAGGTTATACTTTATGGCCATACATTGTGTTTGTCGTGTAGTGTATAGAAAATTCAGTGGCGGAACTACCTTACAGTAACGGGTGTAAAACGTTGTCCCTTCGCAAGATAAATATATTGTGTAAGTAGGTAAAGAGAAAATTTGTTTATGTATATATTATGTATTGACAGTGGCGGATGTATAGGTACACACAGTGGCGAAGTTAGAAAAATTTTCAAGGGTGTTTAAACTTGAAAGAAATAAAGAAAAATTCTCATATAAGGGTGTTCAATATATGTTATATACCTCTAAAATTTAATATTTTACCTATATATACAATGTAATTGTCCGACGAAGGGTGATCAATTGACCACCCTTACAAGACTCTAGCTTCGCCCATGCGTACACATACGGGTGCTTGAGCACCCGTTACTTTAACTGGATTTAATAAATTTGTATAGACAATTATAAAAATAGTTAGATAAATATAGAGTGAAAACCCATAACTAAATTCTTTTTTCCTCTTCTTTCGAATTTTTTATCGTCGAGCACCCATCACTTTAAAATTCTAAATCCGCCATTATGTATTGACTCTTCTTAATTTTTTTAGTATATTTACTTTTATGTATTTGAACACCTCTTAATGAAAACTTGGCTCCGCTCATAGAGATGTCATACATAGTATAGGAATCAAATAAATTTTGGTTGAATAGAAAAACCGTTTTTACCACCAAAAAAAAAAAAAAAAAACAAAGCACATCATGATCAAAATGGGGGGGAAAATCTAAAGAATGTTATAAGGGTTTTGGATATTTAAAAGGACTATTAATTGTATAAATACTTAGTTCCTAGCAACCATAGATTTTGGCAACTTTTTTTTAATTTTTTTGGAAAATATCGTTTGTTCATGGAATATTATCAGTTATTAAAAAAAATTAAATTTTTTTTTTAAAGTTCTGAAAATCTGATTTAGGGCAGCTTTTGAATAAAAATTATCTCCCGCTCACAAGACTTCGTGTTTTTAAAAATAAAAATGCATCCAAACGCAACTTCAAATTAATTTTCAAAACAATTTCGACAACTCTTTTTAAAAATTTCAACCAAATTTACGTTCAAACACTAGCTTAGAAAATGCAATAGGTTATAAGTCTATAACCTTCAATTGAAATTTATGAAATTCTTTAGTGATAAAGATATGGTATGATATGTACACTGATTTAAATTCCCATTGCAGTTGTCAAGCAAGATGGACCACAACTTTTAAAAAGATACTTTGAATGTGAAAATTACTTGCTATAAATGTTATTCTAAGAGTAGTTGTCATTTGATATTTAGAATAAAAAGAATGGAGAATTAGAGGAAGCATCTAAACACTTTTCTTCACGCAGTTGCTGACAATCTGAAGTCAGCAAAGCAGAATGACCTCATTCAATAATTTCAATGAATGACCCATTAACTCCTCTTTGACCCATTAAATCTCAAACTTTGCACTTAGCATCATTGTTCCTAATAATGCACATTTTGTTAAGAAATTATTATATTGTGGATGTCCATTTATTATTTCGTTATAAATAATCTTTCTGAATAAGATTATCTATTTAGTACTCTGTTGAAATTTATCTACAAGTAGTTGATGCAAGCAGCTCATGCAGACAACTTACAAGCAGCTGAAGAAAAGTCTTGCAATTGCTTCCTAAAAAGTCTTGCAACTGCTTCCTGAAAAGCCTCGCAGCTGCTTTCTTTCTTCTATAAATAGAGAAAATTCCAGTTCATTATGTACATTAATTTGAAAGTTCAATAATATATCAGTTTCTCTCTATACTTGTCTTTAAATTTAATTGCTTTACAATTATTATTTTATAACACATTTGTGTTGTTCAATTTTTTGGTCAAATTTCTTATTGAGACCGTTATCTTTAAATTTTACATGGAGCAGAATAGGCCTAATATATTGGGACCTTCTAAACTTGATATTTTTTATTGGTGTACACTTGTTTTAATTTAATGTGTTTTACTAATTTTTTTTAGTTTATTTAAAAAGAATCTCTTTTTTTATATTTAGTAACTCCTTAACTTTAATTTTCCGCGTGACATATTTAAAAATACAAGATTTAAGATATTTTGGTACTATATTATACACATCTTTAATTTAAGATCATAAAATTTAAATTTTTTTATTACTTTCTTAAACTTTGTGGTAATCAAATTAATACTAGCTTGTTTGGCCAAGCTTAAAAAATTAGCTTATTTTGAGAAGTATTTTTCTCAAAAGTACTTTTGATGAAGTAATTTGTGTTTGGTTAATTAATTTGAGAAGTACTTCTGAGCAGTAATTAGTGTCTGACTAAAGTTTTAACATATGCTTTTAAGTTTATTTTTCTCAAAAGCACTTTTAAAAAAAGTATTTTTGGATATAAAATATTTATCTCTGCTTTTCCAAAATTACTTTTGCGTCTACTCAAAAGTATTTTTTTCTTCTAAAAGCTTAGCCTAATATTTTAAATTAAAAATATATTTTTTTTAAAAGAATTGATCAAAGAGACAACTCCCTCCGATGCACAATAAGTATTTTTTTGTCCTTTTTTTGTGGTTCAATATGAGTGATTTTTTTATATTTCAAGAATGATTAATTATTTTTTCTACATTATTTGAAGAAAATAGTGTTAGAGTATGTATTAGAAATATTTACGTGAAAAAATAATACAAATTAATATAAATTTTTTTATTGCTAATTAATATTAAAAAACTTAATTTATATGAAAATAATAATAAAACTTATTGTGGATAGGAGGGAGTATAAGATAGGTAAATTAGGGAGTACTATGAATAAGGCAATATGTTTAAGAAAAACAAAATAAATTGTTTAAAGCGGTTTGGCGAGTGGACCCACTGAAGAAGCCCCTTTGCGCGCCACGTATATCGGCAACTTAGATGATGGAAGTAGACAAAAGAAACTGCAACACAATAAGACACACAGAAGATAAGAGATTGTGTGTGGGCGCGCGTGTGAGAACGGCTGGTGGTATGGGCTAGGACTGTTCATTTGGATCGGATATTCGAAATCCGAACTGATTCATATAATTTCGAATTTTGAATTTTGAATTTTCGATTGGATCGGATTTCGGATTATGGTTATAAAATTTTCAGATTTCGAATCGGATTCGGATTGGTATATTTTAATACGATTCGATCCAAAATCCGAAATTATTAGGCAATGTATAAATATTACACTTTAATTTCGGATAGCCAGTACTTCCTTTACATCTTCCTTCAAGTTATTACCTTTACAATTGCTAGAGTTAGCTATATTGGCACCATAGTGTCACGACCCCAAATCCTAACAGGTCGTGATGGCGCCTATCCTGGAATTAGGCTAGCCAA